>JABUQX010058489.1:0-20000 GCA_015478945.1 Trachelipus rathkii
CACCCACCTCCATCACTCACTCCTAATCTATCACGCACCCCACATAACTCCCATACCCCTACACTTCACTCCATCTCTCATCCCTCATCACCACACCCTCATTACCTCACCCCCCCCACTGACCCCTCTCCCACCTCCCACTCACCCTCAATTCCCCCATTCATACTACCCACTCTCTCTCTCATCCACTCCCCCTCCATCCTCCTCTGTCATCTCTCCCGACTCCCTACCCTCCACTATATACTACACCACCCCTCCTCCCTCACCGCGCCCAACACTAACTATATTCCCCCCCACCGACCTCCCTCTCACTATACTATATAATTATATACCTATATATAATATTATATACTCCTACCTAACCCACATTCATTTCCATTAATAAATACTTCATTCATTGATTAACTATTATTTAATTATTTATTAATTTTATTATTATTATTTATTATTATTAATTTATTAATTATTTATTATTATTTATTATTGAGACTTTAATTAATGAAATCAAAAAAATTTTGATCGCTAAAATAATTTCGGGAGGTTGAACCCCCTGACCCTTCCTGTCTACAAGCTTTATATATTTATATATATTATATATTATAAATATATATATAGATATATATATTATATATAATATATATATATATAATATATATAATATATATATATATATATATATTAATTATACGTATATATATATATTATAAATATATTATATATACTTATATATTAATATATTATATAATAATATATATATATATATATATTATTATATATATATAATAATAGTGCTAATATATTATATATATATGGACATTTTTTATACAGTAGTTGGACTCCGATAAAATTAGGTTTAGGTTCAATATAGGTTAATTTCTTGGTGTAGGTTTAGTCTAATTAGATAGGTTACCTCAAAAAATTTAATGTAATTTAACCCTAAAATTATTAAAATAAAATCGATACATTAATTTTTGATTTTCGCTCCTGGAGTAAACCAATTATAAGCCAATTATATAATATATATATATATATATATATATAATAAATAAATTATATATATAATATTATTAATTTTATTATAATAATTTATATTATTATTAATTTAATGATTATATATATATTATAATAATATATTATATATATATAATTATATATTTATATATATAAATATATATTATATATATATATAATTATATATTATAATCAAATATATATATATATAATATATATATTAATATATATATATATATATATATATAGAGAGAGAGAGAGGAGATAATTTTTATAAAATATAGTTTTTTTTCATTAATCACTCACTCACTCAACCCAAACCCCCCCTAGGTAGGACTAACGCCCTGTCAGGTGGACCAACGAGAAAGGTCCTTGGAAACTCTGGGCTGGACGGAGAGCAAATCCGCTGGTTCTGGCCAAGGCCTTGATTCTGCTGTTATAGGTAGCCGGAGTTTTTCCATTAGCAGCAAGCACGACTACCAATTGATACTCATTACGTCTGAGTGGGACAAAGCTAGAGATAATAGAGAATAACTCACATTCTCTCATCCGACCAGTTACAGAATCGAACCTGGGCCCCTTCGCTTGCTAAGCGAGTGCTCACCACTGAGCTAGGAGCGCTCTTCAATTAATCATCTAATACATTGGGGACAAAATTTTCATCTAATCATCATCGTCCGATCGGGCCAAAAAATTCATAATTGTCCACCTCAGACAATATAATATATTATAATATTAATTAAATTTATATATATATAGTATATATATTTACTTATATATATTATAGGTAATATACTATATATATATATTATTATATAATATATATATATAGAGGTATTGTATTATATATTACAGTGGGCGGCATCGTTCTCAAAAAAGTAGTTCCCGTGTATACGTTTATCGTTACTCCGTTACTCCGGAAAAAGTAGTTTCGTTATCGTTATTCCGTTTCTTTGAAAGGAAAGTAACGAAGTTGCCGTTTACTGCCGTTACTATATAGCTTTCAATTATGACATAATTACGATTATCTTAGACATTTATTGGTTTGTGTATATTTAATTTTAACAGTATTATCCTTAATTATATTAAATCCTTACCATCATGTAAGACCCTAAGCGCGAGCTCAAGACTTAATCCCTTTGCATCCACCAACGATGTATAATTGCACCAAACCACCTTCCTGCCATTCACAACTTTCCTACTCACTCTGCATCATCCGTTCCCTTTTTTATCCAACATATATACTAAATATTTAAACCCAGGACATGTTCCAGCTGCTCACCATCTAGCAACTTCACACCGCCGAGGACTATTCTCACTCACAACCAATAACCTTACTCTTAATCACTCATTTTACCTTTCATAACCATCTGTTTTTGCAAAAGTGTGATAATTTTTTCAAATCTCTTACATAAATCCTCTCAACTCCTTCTGATTCGCCACATAAAACAAATCATCCGCCATAAAATAGGTAGGCAGTGCCTCCACTCCTCTTCCTATTATCATGCATTCTAACTGGAAATTGTGAGTCCGAGTCTGGTGGAGTCGATAATTTTAAAAGAGAGTGCAGTCGGAGATCGATTGTCTGGAGTCGGAATCGGATTCTTGGTAATTTTTGAAGAGGGTGGAGTCGGAGTCGGAAAAATTTGAAACGACTCCACAACCCTGATTCTAACACCAACCATCCCCTGCCAATCCCACCTTCTAATTCTTTCATAACCCCATTCATATACAAATATTAAAACAAGCACTTTTCTAATCCATTAATATTCTCTAACACACGATTTTTCTGACTGCATAAATCAATTACTTTGATCTCCATCAGAGCTTACACCAACACCCATAATATTTTTCCCAAATAAAAACAACCGTTTGGCCAATTTGTTTAAGAAATAAAAGGGAGCTTTCTCCCGTTATTATAAATCCAAATTTTCTTTCAATACTGAAGGAGTGTGCAATAAATCCATAAAACCTAAATTAATTTATTCTTCTCCTCCCTCATTTTCTCAATTCATTTTTCTCTCTCTCTCTGTGCTGATCCACACACCTCTCGACCCACTTCTAAACGCATCTTGTTCTCTACAAATCAGTCCTTCAGTCACTCGAACGCATTCTTTCGAACAAAATATAAGTAATTTATCTTCCCTACTACACTTATAAACTAATTTCTCTATATAATCCTTACAGTTACCCTTATCTCATTACCCTTATATAAGGGTATGGTACTATTACTGCTCTTTCCCAATCCCTTCGGAACTAGCTCTCCTTAAACATTTTGTTACACAACTCTATACTCCTAAATCCATCAATCACTCATATTCTTGCCTCCGCTTACACAACTTCCAAATCCAGTCATCACCATCTCGCCTCCGCTTACACAACTTCCAAATCCATCAATCACCATCTCGCCTTCCATCTATACCTGCAGAGTTTTCTCATTCGTTCAACTTTCATCGCTCCACACATTAACCTCCTCACTTTACTAATGACCTCATTGTTCCAAAATAGCATATTTACTTGCGAATATTCAAACCCACACACATCTCACTATCAGATTTTTAAGAAGTGTTCCCACCACCTTTAGTTACATTCATCTCATCAGTTACCGAAAGCACCATCCCTATTCATTAATCTATGCAAATTCCTCCCCTTATTCCTTTTTAATATACCATATATTATAGCATTAATTTTTATATTATTATTAGTATAATATATATATATATATATATTTATGTACTTTATTTTACTATTTTATATTATAAATCATTATAAATATATATATTATATATATAATATATATATATATATTATAAAAGGATTTTTTAACTTGATCGGGGTGGTCAATTGGCTTTCAACATTCAAAGAAAGTCGAAACAAAATGTAACGACTAAAAAAACGGAGAAAAAAATAACGGAACTTATTCGGAGCATTACATGAAAGAAAAAGTAACGAGTTCGTTACTCCGTTTCTGAAAAACTAGTTCCGTTATAACGGAGTAACGGATCGCGCCCACCTCTTGTATATTATATTATTATATATAATAGTGAAGAATTAATAAAATTATATACTTAGTACATAGTTAGATAAGTAATATATATACCCGTTAATATATATGTATTATATCGATAGTATATATATCTATGAGGTAATATAATAATATAATATATATATATATATATATAATATATATAAATATTATAAAATAATAATAAAATAATAATAATTAATAATAATAATAATAGATAATAATAATAATAATAATCAGAAATCAAAAACAATTTATTCAAAAATTATATGGCCCTAAGAGGCAACAATAAAACTTTTTATTAAGTACTAAACTCTACTTTATCATATTGGCATTAGTCATTTCTTTTATTGTATTTACTGATTTTAATGCTAAATACCCTAAAAGACTTGATATATATGAAAAAAAAAGTAAATTATTTAAAAAAAAAACAGAGATCATGCCTTTGTTTTGTTTTTTTTTTAAATGTCTTTTTTTAAAAAACTGAGCACGGTTTTTTTTAATCCCAACCCTATACAAATTGAATAACCAAGGGACATAAGATATCCCTGCCTCATTCAGCTATTAAAATTAAACAATCACTTTTGACACCGATTTGTTCTTACAAGCTTAACTATCATCATACATACTTTTGATTCATTTCAAAAAGACCTACCACCAACACCATATATTACTAAACCCTGCCATAGAGTTTTCCCTATTAAGTCCTTCATACGCCTGTTGCTAAATCCATAAACTATAATACAATTTATTCTTCTTGTCCCTCATTTTCTCAGTCATTTGTTTCAATGTAAAGATTTGAGATCCACACATACACTCTACCACTCCTAAACTCACCTTGTTCTTCACGCAATCAGTCCTTCAGTCACTTCGGCGTACTCTTTCAACCAAAAAATACCAGTCATCTATGCTTCCTACAACACTCAATAAACTAATTCCTCCCTAATTTCTACATTTACCGTTATGCTCCCTCACGCCTTATATTAAAGCGGTACTAATATTACTGCTCTCATCCAATCCCTCGGAAACTATACCCTCCATAAACGCTAACCCAAATCCAATCAACTTTCTAATCAATTCAATCACCATCTTGCCATCCTTACTTGATCATTTCACCAGTAATTTCATCTATATGTGCAGATTTACCATTCTTTCAACTTTCTCACTCTAACTCCTTATCTACTCCTTGCTAATGACCTCATCCCCAAAATGCTTATTCCTCTTGCAACATCAAACCGATTACACATTCTTCATAAATATAAATAACATTATGTAATAATTAAACTAGATCTCTCGAAAGTGATTTCTTTCCACACTGCACCCATCACATCTCTCATTTTGCTAATCAGTACAAGCACATCTGAAATATTCATTATTCGTATACAGGTCCCCTTATACGCATATTTTCTTAACTTTCGCGCTTTCCTTCCATGAAGACATTCCTATTCCCTTAATAAGTAGTCCCCCATCATCCTCCTTCCAAACTAACTTCTTTACCTTCTTTCCTTTTTTTTTTTTATGTATGCACCTTTTAAACTTTTCTTTTCCTCCTTATATATATATACTTCCAAACATATTTCTTTTGAAACTTCATCATTTGCTTTTAGTACATTCAAACCACGCTTCTTTGTATTACTTTTAACCGCTTGCATCACCTCTTCATTCCCACCAACTCACTGTTAAGAAATTCCTTCCTACTTTAGCCCCACTAGACATACTTCCTTGCACTGCTAAGGAACTGCTTTCTTCATTTGCTCCCAGATTTATTCAGTTCAACTGTGGTTCACATTCAAGATACTGAACTGATTACTTTGAGAAGTGCTCTTAGACACTTATCTTTATTATATTGTTCTCTTAACTTTTCCACTCTTAAGTTCTTCCCCACTTCTTTTCTCCGTATTTCACCTTCCTCTCCATATCCAAAGCCCTCTCCACTAACTTAATTTACATAGAACAACATAATGATCCGATAATCCCATTCCTAATCCTCTCACTGATTTAACATCCAACATGATAAAAATCAATGGTAACAAAGCGCAAGCAAGGATACAAATTAACTCGCCTAAAGCCTTCTGCTGATCAGTATCCTGTTATATACATTTGAGAACTTAAAGGTGCTTTTTTTCTTTAGATACACACTTTGTATCTATTAAAGGAATTTAACAATTTGTAAACATAACTAGGTTACCTTCACAGATTCCTCTATACCTACACAGCCTTAAGGTGTTGTACACCTGTAACCATTTACCACGAGGAATATTACTACAGCAACTGTATTTACAATTACTACTATTTGTTTACTTTATACACTTTAAACTTTACTGCACTAATTCAACTGTTTATTAGTGTCACTTACACATGTACCACAAATTGTACAGTACCATAGATTACTGAATTTACAATGACTGAAATAGATAAATAAATATGATAATTTTTAAACCCAAATGAGTTTCTACTGCCGACTTGGTCGGCCCAGTAACTAAGCACTCTTCAATCTTCATCTTCTCATCTGCACAACATGGAATAAGATAGGAAGAGGATACTTCATTCTTCATGCATCAACCATCACACCTAAGATACAAGAAACAAACAAAAAACTTATCAATCTTATACCTTTCTCTCCCCACCCTTCACTTGCACAGAAACTCACACTACACACGACCCAAGTCCATCACAACTACAACACAACAAATTATAAACTTACCACCACTTAACAACATTAATACAAAACCTACAAAACAAACACCCATACAAACCACTACTCTTTACTCTACTGCTACTACTCTCGACATACAAACATGCACATATTAACTCACCACTTCACTCACACAAAACTGCACATTACACTTCACCACAACACTCTTACAATAATAGCAAAACACTCACCACACCACAACATAACAGCACAAACAACCTTAAACTTCGTCACTCACAAATAACACAATCATATAGTATTATATAATATCTATACATATAGGTATATAAGTATCTATATTATGATATTATAATATGTAATATATATAGTATATATATATATTATATAGTATAGTATTATATATATATATATATAGATATAATGTAGATAGTATCAGCGTACCGATGTTGTTCTAAGAGCTTATAGTGTTTGTCACGAAAACTGAGAAGACAGTTTCAATACATCTATTTTAGTATTTGTAAATATATAAAAAATGTATTCGTTCTAAGCGTGATTCATCTCCCCTGCCCGCCCAACAACTTCCGCCACCACACAGATACTTACACATCGTCAATACCCCCCCTCACTCTAACCACTGAGACAATAATTATGCAGAAAGTAATTTAAGTAAAAATGTAAATAAATATAAGCATGAGCATATCTCAAAAATCCATTTTAGACTCATAAAATATTTTTTTTTTATTCTTATTTTTTTAATATATTATTATCTTAAAAATAAAATAAAAAAGTCAAAAATTACTTTTAACTATCCTATCATCATATAATATATAGTACGTGGTAATTATTACTATATATATTGTTATTAGTATTTACTAATATAACTATATTACCAAATCACATTTTGTGGTAGTATATAATATATATAATATGTGTATATATATGAATAGATGTATATCATTTTCAAGTAATTATGTTTATTTTTAAAAATACATGAGCAAAAAAATTATCATTTTATTTATTTTCTAAAAAGAAATTAAGAGTAAAAAGAAATGGGAGGATCAAAATTTTTCGCAGTTTATATATAGTGTGTAAGTAAGCTAGGTTAAAGAGAGCCTTTTTTATAGAAAATCAATTTTTTCATTTAATTGTTGCAATTAAGAGGAAGAGGAAAAAATTATGTCCATCTTCGATTTCCTTTCCATTATATCTAATCTGAAATAATCAAAAGGGTTTTAAGTTTTTCCTCATTTTCAAATATACAGAAGCCCCTTCGCTTCCAAATTATACTAGTGGAGTCCTTAGAAAATAGAATTTAAATTCCATTCTTATTTCTAGGAATAGGAAAAGAACTATTTAGGGATTTAAATAAACAAAATTCGAATAAACAGAGAGAGAGGATGGAGAGAGAGGGGAGAGAGGAGGAGAGAGAGAGAGAGAGTAAGGAGAGAGGAGAGAGGAGAGAGAGAGAGAGAGAAAGAGAGAGGAGAGAGAGAGAGAGATGGAGAGAGAGAGACGAGAGAGAGAGAGAAGAAGAGAGAGAGAGAGAGAGAGAGAGAGAGAGAGAGAGAGAGAGAGGGAGAAGAGAGAGAGAGAGTAGAGACTGAGAAGAGAGAGAGAGAGAAGGAGGAGGAGAGAGAGACAAACATTATTAAAGTCATTGAATAGGCTTTTAGATTCATATCTCAAGTCCCAAACTTTAAAACAAACCATGAGCGTCAGACGAAGGAACCGGCCCAAGGAGATTCGGAGAAGTTTTCTTTATTTCAGATTGGCAATATATAACCATCTTGAAAGGAATTTGTGAAGTGCAGCTGCTTCAAGAAGCTCTTAAAGCTTTCCGATGGGAAAGCAGGATTAATAGATATTAAGCGTCATGTCCAATTGAAGAAAAAGAACAGACTTTTGAAGTATGTCTCAGGAAAGTACAAAAAGGTAAAAAAAAACTTAAATTATTTAATTATATTCCCTGAATTAATGTAATATAGAATATAGTATACTATATATATAATGACTTATCTTATACTCCTACTATACTATATAATATACTATACGTTATATATATATATATATTATACTATATATATATATATAATATATTTTTATATATATTATATCATATAGTAATATACTATATTATATATTTATATATATACTATAATATATATATATACTATATAACTTATATATTATATATATTACTTATATATATATACTATATATATATATAAATATTATGTATATATGTACTATATACTATATATTATAATATATATATAATATAATAGTATATACTATATATTTATATTTAATCACTGTTCCCCTTGCTTCATATAATGGGGGTAGGGTGCCAAAATGCACTCGTAAGACCCTGAGGTATGGCATGAATTTCTAAGGTATATATAAATGTAGTAAGCGGGAACCGGCTGATCGCGGGAACCAGACCCACATAACACTATAGATATAAAGCTTGTGGTGAGACGGAAAGGATTGAAAGATAATAGAATACAGAGACGTAATTTCAAAAAATGAGAGGCAAAAGAAGACTAAGAAGATTTCATATCTAACTACTATATAATATAATATATATATAATATATATATACTATATACTATATATATATATATATAATATATACTATAGTATATGAATATAGTATTACTTTATCTATATATTATATGTAATATATTATTATATATATATATATATATTAAGTATACTATACAGTATATATATATATATATATTATATGGAAGGGGTCTTCCCTGGAGGTGAATTTCTCAATCCAGCTGATCAGAAATGCCACTTACTCTCATTTTTCTCTTATTGCACTTCCATTTCCGATTGACAAATCTGTCTCTCACTCTCCTCTAAATTTCATCAACTCCAAGAAATAGAAAAAACCTAGTACTTCAGCAACACTATTCGAAATATGGCAAGCAAGTACTTAAAAAAAAACAAACCACATGCAGCACAATGTACGTCTTCATAAAATGTGAACAACAAATATTTGCCTTCCCTTTTAAAGGTACTACCAAAGTACTACCCTGTAAACTTCATATGGTCCTATCCAATGTGCAATTATCATTGCACCTTACACAAGCAATTAAAACTCAAGTGAAGGTCAGATCAAAAATAGCAAGTAAAACATGCTAGCTGACAATAAATTCATGCAAGAAACTTCATGCGCATTTTAGCCATAACACGCACACACGCGTGTATAGGCAGCTCAAAATTTAATTATGCAGAGAGAAAAAAAAACAATATATAATACTATTATACTAATATTAATATATATAGTCCAAAATATATATATATATATAGTATATATTAGTATAATATACTGACTTATAATTTAAATATGAAATAGTTTATGTATATATACCTATATCATTATCTATGCTAATCCTATCTAATTTAGAAGATTGATTAGTGTAGCATATATTGAAAACACTCATTAAAAGCCAGCTCTCGATAATCCAATCCTTTTCTCCCCTGTAAGAATAAGGAGTTATATTTTTAGGGGTTTTTCAGAGTAAGAAAATATCTCTTCTGAAGTGCACGTTTGTGAGGGGAGATAGATGCCAAATCTTTGCAGATACAAATGTTGCAGATAAAGATCTAAAATTTTATTAGATTATTATTTTTTTGTAAAAAAAAAATATTAATAGACCTAATTAAAATTCACGAGAATAAACTTTCATAAGATTGGTAAGTAATGATCTATAGTTCACGAACTGGCTCTCTAAATGATTGTAGCTTTGGTCATCTGGTAAATTGGTAATGGGAACAGTTGAGTTTTATTCTTTTCACTTTTACTATGACCTCTCCATAAATAGACTATTCTCCTTTCTTCCTTAAACAAATATTCCCAAAAGTTCTTTTGGCCACTTCACAAAAACTGCTTTAAGATATTTCATCAATATTTAATTTTTATAAATTCTTTTAAAACCGAGCATTCATAATCATGATTTATCAAAAATGATAATGAGCGCAGTTGATGCCCCATTGATGGAGAACTGCATGTATATAAATACTTTGGCAAGAGGAAGAGAATACCAAGTTGAAAAATCATAAATATAAACTTCATTTTACGTTCGCTCATGATTACAGATTTCAAAAGATTTCATAGGTTTAATATAATAAATGTAAATCTCATCCGAAGCTTCTTTTAAAGCATCACCAAATTGCTTTAAAAAACCCTTTTCAAATCGTATTCAATACAGTGATTTTCCACTCATTCTTTTTCGTGGCATTCGTTTAAACTTTGTCCAATTTTGTCCGTAGGGAAATCCTTTCTTATTTTTCAATTGAATAACTGTCGTCTTGGTGACGTAAAAATAGTACCGATAATTGTTTTTGTTATCCAATTAAATGTTTCTGATAAAAAATGCGTTGTAAATCACTTACATGAATGTGAAGGCTATGTATACTAGATGCGCACTTGATATTATCATCACAGAATTCAACACCTCAAAATACTTTTGCTCACACTGGCCTGTTGCCACTCGCCATTATTTGTCCTATCAGATAAATTCATTGCTGATGAACCATTAGATCCAAAGATTCTCTTTTTGTCTTTTCTAAAAGTCATTAACCTAAGAAATCTTCACGAACCACATGTTTTATTCATATTTTTTAGTGAGGATCTATTTTTTATTTTTGCTTTCATAATAATATTTATATTATTCATATAAACTAAATTAGGAGAAGCCAAGCCATCAATTAATATTTTGTGTTGATAGTTGAATAATTTTGGTGGGGTTGGAGGGATCTCAGTAACACCCTCTACCTGCCACCTGCTCCGCCCGCGCTTGATTATATATGATATGATAGTATATTATATATATTGTATATATAAAAAAACTATTATATACATATACTACTATCACTATATATATATATATTTTTAATATATTATTATATGTATGTTATTTCATATAATATATATTAATATTATAGTATTATATATAGTATATAATATATATATATATATATAATAGGTATACTATATATATATTTATATATATATAAGTAGTATATATATAAATATTAATATATATATAGTATATGCTCGTAAATTTTACTTAAATTAATTTTAATAAATTGTGAAACAAAATTCCTTACTGGTGTTAATATCTTGTTGTCAAACTCAAAATCTTTGATAAGTGAGAGGGGATAGAAAGTATGGATGAATATGATAATAAAATAATAATAATTATAATAATGTACATTAATAAAATAAAAATAATAATAATTATGAATTAAATAATAATAATAAAAATTAATAAAAACAATATAATAATGAAAATAATATAATAAATAAATAATAATAATAATAATATAATAATCAATTAGATAATAATAATGAAATATTCTGAATGCAGCAAAGATAGTCATTAAAAAAAAAAATAAATTTAATCATTAATTTGCAAATAATAATATAAACATAAAATAAAAAGAAGAGGAGAATTGAATCCATTTAAATAATTTATAGATATCTTTTTAAATAGTCTTCAAACGCTTTTTAAATGCCTTTTGGGCATATTTTAAATACTCTTTAAATACCTTTTTCGGCTATAAATTACACCTTTCTCGGTGTTTAATTAAATTTCTCCAGAAGAGAAGAAAATATTTACTTACACTGTAAAAAGAGAGAGAAAAACATTAAAAACATGGAAATGAACTATTAAAATTAAAAAACAAATTGAAATTTTTTTTCTATAAAAAAAACTGCAAATACATGAAAAAAATCGTAACTAATTAAAAGCAAAATTTTTTAATTTAAATGCAAATTTTTGTTTCATTTTTTTTTATTTTTTTAAAATTTTTATATATTATATATAATATATATTATACAAATCTATCAAATATATATAAACATAATAATAATATATATAGTATATATATATGATATAACTATATATGAATATACAGCTATATAACTCTAGTGTGAGTTATTACTATTATAGTATAAGTATAATAATGTTTTTAAATGAGCAAATATTGATTAATATGAAAAAATCATACATTTCTAAATATATTTATAGTTATAGTCTATATATATATTATATTATTTACTATATATATATATATATTATATAATATATATATTCAGTATTATATACATAGTGACTTTACTTTCCTAATTTTTTCTTCATTTATATATATTATTATTTAAATTTTATTTATATTTTGGTACACAAGGCTATAATTTATATAACTATTTTTTTTACAGTGAACAGGGTGGCTATGCATTGGCACACACTCACGGGCAATTGCCCTTTCAAAGACGCGGAGGGGGGCAGAAATCAAATTAGAAAAGAATAAAATATAATAAAATAATAAAATACAATAAATATAATATACATAAATATAATATATACATAAAGAAAATATATAAAAATATTAAAAATAACTGATAAAGTAAATACCCTTCCATGACTTTGAGCCTTAACGACATTTCATCAGGTGGCGCAGTAACGCGGGGGACTTAAATAGAGTGAAAGTATTAATACATTGAGGGCGAGGGAAAATAATAAAGAGGGATAAAGAAGTTCTCACAAAAAACTAAGAATGTGGGCAGGAAAGAGAGGTAGGATTTATAAATAATTTTAGTCACGACGCTACAGTTTCATTCAATCAGTTCACATTTTTTCAAATGAGAGAAGGAACAAATTTCTTTCAGTTGCCAAGTTTTCTGAAACCGGGCTGACAGCGTGATGAGATAGGAATATATATAATTACTAATTATATATATTAATATAATATATATATAATATATTGTTTCATATAAAGATTATATACAAAAATATATTTATTAAGTATCTCATAGTGATAAAATATATTAATATATATATTAATAAATAGATAGTATATATATATAATTATATATATTAATAATTATATATTGCATTAGTAATATATTAGGAGTATTATTATTAATATATACCTATATATATATATATATTATTAATATCTTTTAACTATATTATAATGTAAATTTATATATATAAAACGCTAAAAATTAGTAGTGCCATAATTTTTTTATTTTCTGTGGTGGGGTATTATAATTCGCTCTTTGATAAATGGAATAAATACATGGCAATTGTCTATGGAAGTTTCAAACGTACGATCACTCTCCTTCGAACGAAGTGGAGATGATATCATTATTGGACTTTAACCCATAATTAAGAACGGATGACGTCTAGGCATTTTGAGACTCCCCATTGAACGGGTGAAGTCTAGTCATTTTGACTCCCTTTGAACGGGTGGCGTCTAGGTATTTGGACTCCCCTTGAACGGGTGAAGTCTAGGCATATTGACTTCCCTTATAAGGGTGGAGTCTAGGCATATTGACTTCCCTTATAAGGGTGGAGTCTAGGCATATATTGACACTCCCTTCCCTCATTGATCTCTTAAACAGTCGGGATATTGTGCCTCATCTCATTCAGTATGTACTAATCGTATATGTGGCTATCAATAAGGCGTCTGGTTTTTCTGAGCTCTTACTTATATAGAGCAGGTAACATAAATCCTATTGTATGTTCTATTATCTCCATCGTGAAAACTATAATGATTTGAATAATATTAATGATTCAATCATGGACACTTTATATTGTCTAACCCTGTTTAACTGCTATGCTCATATTTACTCATAGTGTTCCAGACTTTACCAGTAGAGTACTGGTAAAGTCTGGAATACTCTTTCTAACTTTATTATCCAAGCTTCTCTTGTCTTCCACATTTTCAATCGTCGTGTATGAGTCAAGTCTGTCATTAATATCTTGTGTAAGATTCTACTTCCCAGAAGGACTTAATGAACAAGACTTCTTTGTTCTATCTCTCTCGAGCTGTGTATGAAACTTCTTACAACAAGTAAATTAATACCACTAGATCAGTAAACCAGGTATCATTTATACACCTAATAATGGTTGAGTAATATAATTTATTAATAAGATATGGATTATTATAAATATGTACATAATAATAGTCAATTATATAATAGAAAAGTTGTCTTATATATGTATGAACTGGATTTAATAAGAATATTCTATATTATATAATAATTATTTTATAATAAATGTAGATCAATAATTTACTGCTAATACTTTTTATTTTGTATTATTTATGGATATTATTATTAATATTAGCTTAAATGTATAAATATTAGTATGGGTAATTTTATTAACTGTATTATATATTATATTAGTAATTAGTACACCATTATTAGATTAATATTATATATACATAATTTATTTGTTCATCGAGTTGAAAATTAATTAGTCAGGTAATTAGGTATATATTTTAATTGTTCTTTATTATAGATTTTTTATTATTATATATTATTAAAGTCTCATAATATTATCAAAATATATTAAAAATTATTTAATCTAATAATGTTAATCTCATATATTAAATATTAATTAAATATTATATGATAATATTTAATATAGTATATATTAAAATGGTATTAATTATTATTATTTATATTATATATAAATAGATTTAATTATATTTAGAGCCTTAGAAATATAATTAAAATAAATGAATTTTGATTTTTAAAAATGTAATAGAATATAATATAATTAATAATATTATTAATAGTATATAAAATTGTATACTACGAACCGCGCGAGATCCATCTACATGGGATCTAACTCTACTCACTCATAACTTTATCTCATACTACCCTCACATCACCAATACTAAATCTACATTACCTCCTGATCGAAACTCAATCGAATCGCCATCACATCATACAACTATTGGAGCGTTATCCCTGAATAACACACATACTACGTTACACCGCTCACCGCTAGAATTCTACCCTACATACATCGAGACTACCAACTCTTTTACAAACGATATTTATTATAATTAATTTTATTTTATAGAAATTGTTAATCCCGCCCCTACCGCCTCCAGTCTCTCTTCTCATCACATGCTCCTCCAAACTGTCATATCACATGCACCATCACGCGTTTGATTATCTACGTAATCAATTCCTACCTCTCACCCTCCGCACTACCCTCGTACGCCTATCATCACCTAATAGTACGCCTCGTCTCCGAATTTGAACTAACCCGCACCCCACCCCGCCCCCCTCACCCCCCTCCCACCTACCCCTACCCAATCCGCTACACCCCACACTCCATGCCACCTCACCGCCCCACTCCGGTGTTAACGGATATGGCATTTTAGTGTGAAATATAAGACGTCAGAGAATTAAGTCTAGCACGCGTGATAATCTTGTAGAATTAATCTACGTTTAAGATTTTAGTTTTTTTTATCCGTCCTAAGACTCAAATTTACCCTTCTTCAACCAAAAAATTCAAGAGATGATAGATAATAGAATTACGAAGTATCGCAATATAAATAAGATTTCTGTTATAAGTGAGATACTAGAATTATACAATGACAAAAGAGGAGGAGTCGCGATAATTTGCTTGCGTGCGAGAGATTCCCATCCTCCACAGAAGAGAAATGGTCCTCGTGATGGTAAAGATGTTTCGCTCTGCATTGCATATTTACCCGCTCTCCTTCCAAATTATTGATATTCCTCCCTCCTCGCATTCTGCAAGATCGCGCACTCCTTAGGTGCAGAGAAAATGTCCACCTTTGAAAGGATCCTCTCTTTACTGTTTCGTATCTGTTGTGGATTATCGTGACTGTCTCACCTCTCCTGAGAGAGTATGCTTATAAAAATGTTTTTAGAGAATTATAGCAATTCTGCATAGACAATCACTCTAAAACTAAATAGCTTTCGTCTTTAAGCAATTTATCCGCACACACAATATCCGAGAGTTACAATAACACACAAATAGATTATTATCACCACTATTTGCATCTTTTATCATATTATTATTGCATCAAATAAACTATGGATTTTTTATCTGAATGAATATTTTTTATTAGGTTATTAATTAAATGACTTAACCATCGTACTATAGTATATATAAATATACTATATATATATATATAAGTATAACTATATAATATACTTATATATATATACTATATTAATATATATAATATATATAATACATTATAATACTATATTTAATATACTATATCAATATATATTAATACACTATACATACTATATTATACTATATATATATATATATATATAAATCAACTATATACCTATATATACCCATATAATATATAATATAATATATATATACTATATTATATATTATATATATTATATATATATTATATATATATATATATATATATATATATAAATATAAATATATATATGTATATATATATAAATATAAATATAAGATATATAAATTATAAATATCAATATAAATATAAATTATATATAATATATATATATAATATAATATATATATATATATATACTATATATATATATATATATATATATTTAATATATAATATATATATATATATATATATACTATATGTATATTATATATATATTATATACTATACATATATTGCAACTTCAATTAAATGCTTCTCAAGTAATTAATAAATGTTATGAACGACATCAACATATTATTTTACATACATTAAGAAATCTTTTATTAAAAGTTATTAAAGATAATATTTTCAGATATTAGTAGCTGGTTAATTAAAAATTTTGGTGATTGGTTGATCAACAAGTTAATAAATTGCAAGTTAATAAGGAAAGGATCTTAGATTTCCGAAATGGTGATTTTACCAAATTACGAGACATGCTTATGTAAATAAATAAAGTAGTTTAAAAGACAAAAACTGTTTTATCCATGTGGGAACATTTTAAGCAAATTTTAAAGATATTCAGTCAGTATTTAAAAATAACCATTAGGGTGGCGAAGAGAAAACCTGTTTGGTGGAATAGAGAGATAAGAGATAAAATTAATGAAAAGCGTAGATGTTTTAAAATATTCAAGGGTAGTAATAGGGAAGATGATTTATGAAAATTTAGGAAAAATAGAAGAAATGAACTTAACCTGTTAAGAAAGGCAAAGAGAGAGGCAGAAATAATTTAGCAAGGAATAGTAATAAGAACCTGAAGAAGTTTTTTAGCTTTTATAATTTAAAAGTACGAATAGGACAATTGGTCAATTACAATTGATGAAAATTTAGTGCATTCAGATAAGGAGTTGGGTCAACATTTTCAAAATGCTTATTTGCTTCAGTGTTTTACAGAGGAAAGATTAGAAATAGGTTTTGAAGACGTTAAGAGATTTACGTATGCATGTAACAAATCGACTTACAGAATTTGAATTTGACGTAAAAGATATTAAAACGTTTATTAGATCGCATATTGATCCAGGTAAAGCTGCAGGCTCTGATGGGATATATGGTATTCTGAAAGAGGGTAGAATCAGCATTGCAAAGGCACTGTATTCTGATTTTTAAGCGATCTATAAGATTTTGAAGGTACCAGATGACTGGAAAACAGCATATGTTGTGCCTATTTAATAGAAAGGTAGTAAGGAAGATTTGGGAAATTATAGGCCAGTTAGCTTAACATAAATATTTAGAAGATAACGAGGTATTGTATGACTCCCAGCACGGTTTTAGAAAGGGTAGGTCATTTCAGACACACTGGATGAATTTATGGAATACATTATGACTGCATTGACCGAGAGAATCCAGTTGATATTGTTATATTTAGACTTTACAGTAAAGCTTTTGATAAGGTTCCCCACATAAGGCTGATGAAAAAGTTATTGCAATGTGGCTTATAAGGTGGGAGTGGTACAATGTTGGATTTAAATGAGATGTTGGCGAAAATAGAAAACAGTGTGTACAACCTAAATGGCAAATAGGGAAATCATGGGAAAGTGAAGAGTGTCCACACAGGGTTTCAGTGCTGCGGGCCTATTGTTTCCTCAATATAATATAAATGATTTAGACGCAGGGACTTTAAATGTAAGGTTTCTAAGTTTGCCGATGACACCAAATGGCCACCTCAGTTAAGAATAGTAAGGATGCATAAAGATTCAAAATGATCTTGATAACTTCTAGGGTGGGCAGATAAGTGGCAAATGAAAATTTTAATAGTAAATAAGTGTAAGGTTCTTCACCTAGGTACTCAAAATCAAAAGTTTTAACTAGAAGAATATGAATGGGATTGGCTTGAGTCTGTGACCAAGAAAAAGATTTATGTGTGATTAAAAGCAGTAATTTGAAAGTAAGCTAATCAGTGTTTGGAAGCTAGAAATAAAGCTAATAAGATGCTGGGCATAATATAATCGCAATGTTGTTCACAAGAGCAAGGAGTTATAAAGTAAACTGTATAATAGCTATGTTAGGCCAGTAATAGAGTATTGTGCACAAGTTCTGGCCCCTTATTTCAAGAAAGACTTATGATATGCTAGTAGAGAGGTGCAAACGTATGAGCAACAAAGGATGATTTCTGGGTTTGAGGGTAACGAGCTATGAAGGAGAGGCTGAATGATTAGGAATGTTTTCTGTAGAAAGGCGATTCTCAGAGGGACATGATACAGTCTACAAAAGATTACATAAGTTGATAATAAGCGACTAATAATTCTTTGATAAAGGGAATAACATTGAAAGAGAGAATAAGGGGCAAATAATAAGAAAAGAATTGAAAGGGTATTCAATCTTGATATTGAGAAAGCATGGCATTCAGTAATAGGAATTTTAATAGTTTGCCAGAGAGGGTTGTTGAGTGTGACTCGATTGCAACATTTAAGAAAGGGTTAAGGGTTAGATAGGTATATGGATGGGTTGGGTATCATATAATATATTTAGATGAAGCCAAATTGGCGGGTTTTTAGTTACAGTAGTTGCTGTTTGAATGCTATGGTGAGCCATAACTTTAGTTATTAATGCATGTGGATGTTTTATTTCATATATAATATATAATATATATATATATATATATATATATATATATATATTATATATATATATATTTATATATATATATATATATATATATATATATATATATATATATTATATATCATTTAGTTTTTGACTAAGCCAAATTGGTGGATTTGTAGTTACAACAATTTGACAAGCCCTAGGGTGCTTTGTGGATTTGCATGAGCATGTTTGGGTAGTGGGTTGACTGGGACAGTCTCGATAGGCCCATGTGGCTTCTTACTGTCTCTATATTCTTAATGTCTTAATGTCTTAACAATGTTCCAAATATGTACGTACACATTACAAATAGGCTATATATAACTGCGAAAAGGAAAGAATATTACATAATAAGAGCTTATGCTCATATAATTAATAATAATTCTGACAAGATGAATGACCGTGGGTTGGATCATAATAGGTACTTTGAAATGGTCGAATTTCAACTTA
>JABUQX010058489.1:25000-42500 GCA_015478945.1 Trachelipus rathkii
CAAACAATATGATCACAACTACATAGAAAAAAGGTGCTATACGTCTTTATAATATAAAATTTCAAATTAAGTTTTTGCGCTAAAGTTTGTGGTAATAACAACAGTTTATATAACACCAAATTTCGTTTAGTATGAGTAAATCTCGCACCACGTTCGATTTCTCTTCTCTACATATCCATTATAAATGAAAAGGCTCCACTGTACTTCGGTGTCGCTTGGAATCGAACTCCCGTACGAACTTCAACGGCAGCACTCGAACTTCTACTTTATCCCTACCTTGAAAACGCCGCCTCCAGAACACTTCAAAACTATAGTACTAGCTGCGAGTCGCCTCACCAAGCATCTCTATACCTAAGGGTACAAAGGTTTATAGGCCTAAAAAAACTTAAACTAGTACAACGGTTGGTTCGCAACCGTCTGGCGCACCCCTTCTTCGATGGGGTGCCAAAAATTGGGTATATATATATACACACTTTTTGCTGCAAAAAGCCCTTGTTACTACTTACGCATCTGTTCTCCTACTCTTCTACATAATGAAATCAAATACATTTTCAGTAATTTCAAGAAACTATCTTATCCAACCTACATTATCAAAGATTCACTTAAAAACAAACAAAAAATAATCTAACAACCCCTGACCAACCACCGTGACCAACACGCACTCCTTCACCTATCTACCATTCCTCACTAACCACATAAACAAATCCTCAAACTTTACCTTCATCATTAAACTAACTTCTTTAACACCTCTTCTCTCAAATGAATCTTCAAACCTCCAACTCACTTACAAAATAACATCTCACAATACATATACAAAATCCCTTGCTATCAATGCCCCTCACATTACATAGGTGAAACAAATAATTTTAACAGAAGACTCTATCAACATAAACACGGTCCTTACATCGAACTCTCAAATTCTGGCTCTCACCTCCCTAGATCTAGTCTCATCAACAACATTTAATATAAAAGATAGGCCCCATCTTAAAGGTACTAGATACCCCACCACGGTTTTGGTGTGGGTTGGTTTGTTGTGGAGTGTGTGTTTGTGCGTTCTCGTGTTGATGTGGTCGAGTGTTTATGTTTTTGTGTTGGTGTGTCACGTATTAGGGGGCGTTGTTGATGGTTGTTGTAGTGTGGTTGTATTGTGGTGTTTGGTAGGTGGCGGTGTGGTGATTTGTGGTGGTGTTGGGGGAACCTCCTAATTTTAACTCTTATACATTAAAAAGTGAATATACGGTTCAATTCCACACCACACTTAAACAATAATTCTTACCAACCCCCACAATTAATGTATTCAGCTTCTATTATATATCTATATATATATATATATATTATAATACTATATATATATTAATAATATATATATATATATATATTATATATATATATATATATATATATATAATATATATATATATATATATATATATATATTTAACAGGATCTTCTGTTAAATCCAATTAAGAAGAAGGAAAAAGATATTTTTCCTCTCCTTATCATTTTATCTCCAATTTGGAATTTTCAGATAAATTATATCACTCTTTTTTTTTTCTTTCTTCTATTTTTTTTTTTTTTTTTCTCTCTCGTATGCGCAAAATCGTTTATCACATTTCAAAGTCCGTTCCTACGAAACTTATTATTTGTTTCCGATTATCTCACTCTTTCCACATAAACACCCATATCAGTGAAACTAAAGTCCAAATCAATCCCCCTCTCCTTCGCCCCTTTTTTTAACCCTAAAGTACTTTCTAAAGATTTCCCAAATCATTCTGATTCTATCAATGGTACCGAAAAGTTTTACTGTAAATAAGTGTCCTCAGTGAGATTTCTGGTAAGCTCAAATTTATTTGGTTTTATAAATTTATTTTCCACACAACAAAAACTTTTACTTTCAGTCATAATATTATAGTTTAACAGATTTTTTTTCCTTTGGTATTATAGAAAGTTCGTCTACCATATCTGGTTGGATTATTTAAAATTTGCTCAAACTTTTTTTTCCGAGAACCACAAAGTTCTATTTCCTTTATTTGTTCATTTCTAAACCAAACTTTTGTTCTTTTCTTAACACTTAATCTATGTCATTTTATATTTTTCTTCACACGTTTAAATAGACATTTTTTTCGTGGGTTCATTTCAAAGTGCAAAGTCTTACGTACCTGGCAAATTTTTAAATTTTCTATTTATACTTATTTACATCACTTTCCTAGAGCACTTATCTTGAATTTCTTCATTTTTTTTTATCGTTTTGTTCACAACTAAAATTAATAATAATAATATTAGAGACAGTGATGGTGAATAATAATAATAATAATAATAATAATAATAATACTAACAATCATAATATAATAATAATAATAATAATAATAATAATAATAATAATAATAAAATAATAATAATAATAATAATAATAATAATAATAATAAAATAATAATAATAATAATAATAATAATAATAATAATAATAATAATAATAATAATGATGACCATGAATTATTGCACTCGATCCTGGACCTTGCTTGTATATTTTTTTATAGTTTTATAGCTTCATATTTTATATAATTTTTGCACCCACCTAAACACCCTTTTACGCCTTAAAGAATATTACGCTAATTTCCTCCCATTTTTTTCTTGGTCATTTAATCTAGCTCCTCACCCTCGTCGGTTTAATGATTATAATATACTACTTGCTGTTGGAATTTTTATTTAAACTAGGATATAACTTACACTACCATCTACACTCTACACTTCAACCACTAGTATAGTTTCAACTTAGAAGTTTTAGTTTTTTGTTTGTAAATTTATATATTAACTAGGTTCCAAATTTTCGTTTTAATAAATTCATTTCCTTGATGTATTTGATCGAGAAGAGATTTTCATTTCATTTTATTTTTAAATTTAAAGTGTTATATTTTTTTTTTAAACTTTTAAGAAATTTTGTTTCAAGATTTTTTTTATTTGAAAGTCATTTCCTTAATGTATTTTGATCAAGAAAATATACTTTTATTTTCACTTATTTTAAATTTAAAGTGTCATACTTTGTCATAAATTTTTAAGAAAATTTGTTTAACTTCAAAGTGTCAATATTTTATGTCCTAAATTTTTGAGAAAATTTGCTTAAATATTTTGCTATAATAATTTTCTTATAGAATGTTTAACTTTATATTATATGTCCGCTCCTTTTCGTTTTGGTATTTTTTTGTTAATTTTTTTATTATGTCATTTTAGGCACCTATCATCCTAGCAGATTTTTTTGGTTAATAAAGAGAAGCAGTACAGATAGCGAATTTTTCATTACAAGACCTACTATACTTAAAAATCACCCACCAAAGATATTTTTGGGCGAAATATATATATATATATATATATATAAATTATAAATTGTATTACTATACTACAAATAAAATTAATACTAAAATCAGAAAACATTTATTAACTGTCCTTTTAGTCATATTATAAATTAATTTAATATATTTAATTAAACTATTAATCATTTTATTATATATATATACTAATTTATTATTTTCTGGGTATATGGAAGTGTTCAAAAACTTTTTTCGACGCCGACTCCACCTTCTTCTTTAGAGAACTTACCAAGAACTCACACGACTTCCACCCCTTTTCTGAAAATTTCTAACTACGACTCCACTACACTTTTTTGGTGAAAATTACCTAATTAGAACTCTGACTCCACTCCTTTTCAAAATTGCGACTCTGACCTCCGACTTCCATCTTTCAGTCATATCTCTTACATGCTCCCACTCTTCACCGACTCACACCCTTGATATAATAATAATAGATCGTCTATTTACTACTTAGATATATAATAGAGGGTCTATATGCATAGTAGTAATAAAATTATAAGTATAAGACTACTATAGTATATATATAATGAGTAGATTATATAAACGTATATAATAATTATATATTATTTAATATATCATACACCTGATATAATTGCAAGTTACTGAACCGCGGTGTGGTAAAAGAGATATAGAAAAGAATCATTAAATCAGACACAAAGCAAAAGGGGAAAGTAAACTCTGTAATACATACATATGTTAATAATATATTAAAAAATTTTTTGCTATAAATTACAAAGCATTAAAAATAAAACGTACATTTTTTTTATTTAAAAAAAAACTTTAATATTGGTATCAATAACTTAACATAAATTTACTATTTTAACTATACGTATTGTGAAATGTAATAAATATCCTACAAATTAGATAGTTGAAATGAATATTTTTCTAATTATTTTCTCTTTGAAAATTCCATTATTAAAATTCATTAAAATGTATTAAACTTATACTAATATTAAGTAAAATAAAAAAAATGTTACTATTAACAAACCATTTCCAAACCTAAAATAAATTTTAAAATTAATGATTTATTCAAGGGGGTTAAGTTATGGATGATGCCTATAACGTCGTGGGAGGTCAGGAATATACCACCCCCGTGTTTCTATTGATGGACGACTGTGATTAGGTGTGATGTAGTGGTTGTGTGAATGTGTTGATGTGTTGTGTGTTGTGTTTGTGTGATGTGTGTGTGTTGTGTAGTTGTGTGTTGTAGTTATGTTGTGTGTGATGTGTGTGGTGTGTGTATGTGTGTGTGTGTGTGTGATGTGTTGATGTGTGTGTGTGTGTGTGTGTGTGGTGTGTGTGTGTGTTAGGTGTGTGTGTGTGATGTGTGGTGTGTGTGTGTAAGTGTGTTGGTGTGTGTGTGTGTGTGTGTAGGTATTATGTAGTGTAGTGTGTAGTGTGTAGTGTGTGTGTGTGATGTTGAT
Organism: Trachelipus rathkii; assembly: GCA_015478945.1. NCBI lineage: Eukaryota > Metazoa > Arthropoda > Malacostraca > Isopoda > Trachelipodidae > Trachelipus > Trachelipus rathkii. Next base: position 29,789 of record JABUQX010058489.1, read on the forward strand.
GTGTGTGTGTGTGTGGTGTGAGTGTGTTGTGTGTTGTGATGTGTGTGTATTGAGTGTGTGTGTGTGGTGTAGTGTATCAAGAAGTGGTTGATGTGTGTGTGTGTTGTGATGTGTAACGCTTTCAAGCAGTGTGTTGTGGTGATGGTGTGTTGTGTAGTGTTGTGTGTGTAGTGGTGTGTGTTGTGTGTGTTATGTATGTGTGTTAGTGTTGTGAAGTATATATATATTTGTAGTGTGTGTATGTGTGTTGTGTTGTGTGTGTGATGTTTGAGGATGTTTTTGAAGTGTTGTTTTATATGTTGTTAGTGATGTGTGTGTGTAGTGTGTGTGTGTGTGTGTGTGTGTGTTATGTGTGTGTGGTGTGTGTGTGTGTGTGTGTGGTATGTGTGTATGTGTGTGTGTTGTGTGGTGTGTGTGTGTGTGTGTGTTTGTGTGTGTGATGGTGTGTGTGTTGTGTGTGTGTGTGTGTGTGTGTATGTGGTGGTTGTATGTGTGTGTGTGTGTGGTGTGTTGTGTGTGTGTGTGTGTGGTATGTTGTGGTGATGGCATAGGTTGGTGTGATTAGTGTGGTGTGTGTGTGTGGTGTGGTGATGTGTGTGTGTAGTGTGTGTTGTGGGGGTTGCGTGTGTGTGTGTGTTGTAGTGTGTGTGTGTGTAGTGTTAGTGTGTGTGTCCCAAAATAGTGTATGATGTGTGTGTGTAGTGTAGTGTGTGGTTTGTGTATGTGTGTGTGTGGTGTGTTTGAGTGTGTTTGTGTTGTGTGTGTAGTGTGTGTGTGATCTTGGTGATGTGTGTGTGTGTGTGTTTGATGTGTTGTGATGTGTGTGTAGTTGTTGTGTGTATGTGTGTGTGTGTTAGTGTTAGTGTGTGTGTGTGTTAGTGTGGTTGTTGTAGGTGTTGATGTTGTTAAATTATAAATAAGTATTATAATCATTATAAGTATATATATTATATATATATAAAATATTATATATATATATATATATATATATATATATATATTTAATTATTATATATATATATAAATTTAATATAATATTAATAATAATATTATATATATATTTATTATATATGATATTAAATTACCAGAAAGAGTAGTAAGAGATATAAATTCATATATATAAATTTAACAAATTATTATTTATATAATATATATATTATTACTACTATATTAATATTAAAACTATCCTATTATATCTATAGATACTATGAATATATATATATAATATATATATATTTGATATATATTAGTACATATCGACTAATAATTTTGGGATTCTCATTCACTGTATTTCAAGGGATATTTAGACGGATCCAATAATTTATATGTTCTATTAGATTTTTCTACCAATATTGAGTACAGAGCTAACAAACTTCTGACGAAAGTTATTTCCGTTTTCTTTGGAGGAATGTGGGTACCAAGTAAGAAATGACTCTATCAGTTTATTAACACGGTAGGTAAAGAGTTCTAATAAAATCTTGTTGTCTTTTGGAGGAAATTGGCAGTACTAGCAATATTAATCTGAGCTCTCAATATTTTTATTCTCTTTTTAGTTATTGTTTATCATCATTTGCCAAATCCACCATCTTTGAATGGTACAAGGAAACATAGTTAATACATTCACAATAAAACCTCTGGTCTCATTGTTTCACGGGAGATAAGTGATATGATTCATTGAGCAGTCCTAGTTTAATATTTTGTACATTGCTCTTTAATTCTCTGTGTTGCCAACTACTTGATAATATATGAAGATATATGTAACATGCACAAAGTATAAGACAAGAGTATTGTAGGATACTATTATTTGTACCGCTTCCGCATCAGGGTACAAGTTAATAGCGGAGTCAATTGTCCATCACTATCGTGCATTAGGTAAATGTAGATTATTTTACAAATAGTTAAAAAGTCTAAACTCTATTCAAATAGTTATAAAAAGTGGGTGAGAAAGACTCCAAAGTGAAAAGTGATCCTAATTGTAAAGAAAATGAAGTATGAAAACAATTGTATATAATTTACCACATAATATAACAACTTTTTAAAAAATAATTATGTGCAACAATTAAACCTATAATATAATTATGATAATATAAATAGCCGTTTAATAAATTTCTGTTTTCATGAATTATAAAATTAGTTGTTATATTCTCAGCTGGTCATAGTTTAAATACATATATTAAATATATTTTGTATATTGTGGCAGCATAACAATAAATTGTGTATGTCACCATTGAAATTAATTATTATTATGAAATAAATTTGTAGTATTTATATATTATATATAATTATATATATTTTTTAGTTATGAATGAGGAACAACATGGTTTGAGCATGCTTCTCAGGCAAAATGATTATATTATTAGAATTTATCGGTAGAATTAAGGTAAAAAGAAAATATTATTATATCATATATAAATTAACTGTTGATGATATATATGTAGTAATATGTTTTAAAAAAAGTGAGTAATACTTATTATCGAAAGTATATATACTTAGTAATATCATATATAATATAATATATATATATATATATAGTTATTATATATATATATATACTATATATATAGTATATATATACCTAGCTATTATATATAGATAATTAGTATAAGAGGCTCTATGTATAATACCCATATATAAATCAGTATATATTTATAGCTACTATATAATATATACTATCAATTATAAAAATCTAGTAGATAATATAGTAAGAGTATTAGTAATAGTATAGATAATATATATCATAATAATACCTGTATATGACTATAACATATATAAAAGCGTAACATATGAGTATTTGTTATATAGAAAAGTACACAAGGCAAAAATATAAAAAAACAGTTAGGTTACATAAACAACCCTCAAATTAGTTTATTTTTCCTTTAAACATAAAAAAAAATAGTAATTACTTTAAGAAGCAGAAGAGACAGATAAGGAACGAAAGGTAACCCTAAAAAGAAACACATAGTAAAGGTTATGTCGATAGACAATTAAAATGACAACAGTTTTTATTTTTTTTTTTCTTTACATAATGGTAAATATTTTTCTCCAGACTGGGTGGTCAGTTGTTATGTGTTATTACGCAATTTATATATAAAGAAAAAACGTTGAATAAGTTATTGAAAACGTAGAGACTAGAACTATCTGAGTCTGGTACAATTGATTTTGTTCTTTTTCGGTTAGTTTATTAAAACGAAAAAGGTAAATTAGTAAGACAACATTTAAGTAGGAGCCTATTTAACCTGAATGTATCTCCCCCTGTAATTATGTTGTAGAAAAAAGATTACTGCATGAGGAAGTTATTTGAAATATCACCAGAGGAGATGGGTGGAGAAATGAGTAAGAGTGATGGGCCGGTGCAATAGAATTAGCTCACGTTGGAGCAGAGACATTAGAGTACTGAGGAGATATCGTCGAAATCAGACCAATGTAGCTTCTCTCTCGTGTAAGGGACTTCTTTACTTTATATAAAAAATTTGTCTCTCAATGCATTTGCCTATAATATGAAGTTAGTAATGGTTGAATTAATTTATTAGAATACGTTTAGGGAGAGTAGGTCATTGCCACCGCGAGAGAGTTACGAGAAACTTTTCTCAATGGATAAAGGAGAGCAGAAACTCAGAGGACAAGAAGACGAGTATGCTAGTTCGCGAAGGGTCCTCGACCCAGTCGCTTACTGATTATTAGTATAAGAAATCACCTTTGTTCCCATGGGAAGAGGGCACTACGTAGAGGTTCAGCATACTAATATAAAATATATGACTTTTGATTATACTATAATTAATACTTTTGTTATTTTTAAGGTAATGGAACATTTCTGTTTCTTTTGTTATTTCTATTTTCATAATTTAATGTTATAAGTATATTACACATAATCTTATTTATTTTATTTTTAACATATTTAGGTAGCAGAGCGATAGTTCTCACTAGTGAGAGAGTCTCCCTTTTGATTTGCCTGTACTACCCTCTATTTATTCTCATTATTCTCTTTTTCCTTTCAAATATCATCTATCTAATTATATCTTGCTTCGTTAACATATATGATAAGGCATATCAATCATCCTCAACACTTATAGTTATAGCTTCCCCAATCTACAAATAATTATAAAATTGTTTCACCTCTAGTAGAATTTTTTTTTTAAAGTATTTTAACAACCAGTAATCAATAAGATATTTTTATATATATTCCATCTATTTAAATTTATCCATTGAATAATATCTAAATATAGTTTATTCGATGGCGTTCAATCCGTAGCAGTGGCGGAAATAAAAAGCAGAACTTTGGGTGATATGACGCACGTGAAGGGAAAGAGAGTGACGTGTTTCGACGAACCATCTAGGTTATATGTGAGAGTAAAAACTTTGTAACGCATATAGCCTACATTGTTCATTTGATCATCAAAATATCATAAATAAGATTTTTATGTTCATCGATCGCTCCATGCTCCACTAATCTTCATAGCATGATACATCAGGAATTTTGGCTAACCAACCCCGAGATGCAACGCGTCTGATGAAATCTCGTTACTCCATCTGAAACATGTTCCTATTATGCAGTCAATAATGTTCAATCAACTTTGGTTCTGTAGTGTTCGGGATGTTGAATGTAATTTTTCAACACATCTCAATCAGGTTCAAGTACTCCACTACTTGTTTACGCAATGTCCCTCCATGTAGACGGTCTCAAACATGTGCGCGCACTGGATTGGATGGTGTTCGCTCAGCTCGACAGGTCATGATATGTAATAGTTCTGATCATTGTTGTGTAGGATTACATAGAACGAGATCAGTTTCTGGTGATCGAGTTGAGTCGCTAGTCACACTATTTGAGATGTATTGATCATTACATAATTCTTATGCCCCCCACTAATCCAGTAGTTCCAGTAGCCTATATAGTAATAGTATTACCTCGCATACATGGGTATAATATACCGCAGACAAAACCCTCAAATCAGAATTCAAGAGGAATACTACTATGCTAATAGATATTGGAAATGACAATAAACTCACAAGCAAATACTTTGAGTATGGTAACACAAATGATTAGCGAAGTAATTAGTATGATAAATTCAACAACAACAAATAATACTTAAATAAAGAATGATTTCACTAGTATAGTGATAATGTACTTACGTCTTGAAAATGGAGATAATCACTTTATCCACAATTTTTTTGAATAATCAAGGTGTGAAGAAATTAGTCTAGACTTATACTCACTTAGTTCCACAGTTGACGGTAATGGAGGATTACTATTATTGGGCTTGTCATTATTGGAAGGAGATCAATAAATAGCAGGTCCTTATGAGGGTCCATAAATCATGTCGTTTTGGGCTGATATTTCTATTTTGGGATGTAATTAGCTCTAAATAATAACAAAAAGAAATTTTGACAGTCGGAATTGGGGTTAAGTATGATAAAGAAATGAGAGGTGCAAGACAGGAGAAAGAAATAGTGTCCGATAATTTTTGAAGGTAAAACCTGAATTGTATGGACGCTAGTACGTTACACAATACTGAGCTTCAGCTTTTCGTGAGGGGTTAGCACTCTCCAGATACTTAAGATGCTGTACTCTGGTGCACGCCTGCGCTCAAGGTACTATTTTGGGGAGACGCATGTGCATTTAAATGTCCCTGACACGAGTATGTTTAGTTGCTAATTTATAAAGCTCATAGTGGTGTTTAAATAGAAAAGCTTATCGCATTATGTCCTGCCCACATTCTGTTTTATGGGCGAATCTCACGTAAATTTAGCCCCTTAATAGTATTTGTGAATTACCCATGACAGGTGCTCCTCTTCTCTGTGAGGGAAATGGTTAACGTTGGATATGAGACTGGGATTATTTTATTTCCCCAGAAAAATATATAATAATGTAACAAGAAAAAATAGCGTCAAATATAATCCTATCAAAATAATAAGGATAACAAATAACTAATAAAAGCAACTAATGTAAAAATAATAATTCAACCGGAAGTTATAGATTTAACTCCGGCGAGTTTCCGGTAAGATAACTTAATCAGATCTCTATATTTTGGTATACGTGCTCGTATCCCCGCTCGATCAGATCTGGCACGAGGTGGTTGGTGCGGTAACCGTCAATCCTATACTTATCCAGGATACTTGTCGCTGCCCTCGCCACTGGCACAACGGGTACCTCCAAATCTATCACGACTCGCTGCAGAGAGTTTGACATCTTCTTACTACGAGCTACCACGCCACCGACACCCCGCAAACGTGCGCAAGTACCTTTCATAATTCCTACTAGTTAACGCATAGCCCGACGCAACTTCTGCGACGAGCTCCACAGTATCGCCTCAATACTGCATAGGATTTGAGACTTCACAGCCGGTCGCTAAACTATGCTATCACTGAAAGAATACGAATTTGGAATATTCGAGTTCGAGAGATATGTAGCACTTATTCTGCTCCAGCGAATGGACCCTCTGGAGATAGACTGAGCCATTGCAAAGCTATTAGATTGGCTCTGCTGCCTTCAAATTTGTTAACTAGCTTGTCACCGTAAAAAGTCCTGGGATGAACATTGCGAAGAGGAAGATCGGTTGACATACCACCAACCGCCCATGTATCTGCCTTTTGAGTGGAAAACGAGTGAACACATGATTGCAGATGATATAGTCTTAATACTGAATTTATTCGGGTATTCAAAAATATAGCCATATGCTTGCTTTTTGTATTATAAATATTACGTCCCTAGCGTCCAATTGGTAAATAGATCATCCCACTGTGTACACTACTGTATTACAGTTATCTAATTGGATGTCCCAAAAGAGTATGACCAAAAGAGGCACAACGCCTCTACACTTTGTAAGAAAATAGTTGAATCTTGACGCAAGTCTCCTTATTCTGTAGTCGCTAAGTTCTATTTTGGCGTATAACACAAGTGTTGAACCCCCGTAGTCGATGTGATCATGGACCTTTATATAATTCAAGTGAGAACTATACGAGGGAAACTAAATAGGAACACAGCTCATGTGGTCCATTCGACGTTTCCACCTGAACCTCTGATCAGTAGCCCTCCTAAAATGAAAAAGTTAGGTCGGACACAACACGATGATGTGTAACTGTGTAACCTCAGGCAGTACAATACGGCCACACGCGAGAGAGTAGATGATTAAGAAGAATCAAATAATTCTAGACACTATTATGCTTGGGTTTGAATTTGGAATCAAAAATTATATCAAACTAGATCCTCACCAATTTGAAAAATATACACGTGGGATAGATGTTACGTGTCCTGAACTATCATACACATCGTTATTGAGAATTGTTATCTAACAGTTGAGCTGCGCCTCCTTTGGAGGATAAAGTCTAGAATTGTCAGAAAATAAATATGAAGAAATGGAATACAGGTGAGTAATGTTAAAATATCCCTCTAGATTGTTCTTAACGAGTAATTGATAATCATGACGACAAACGAAATGACTCCACTGATATTTAAATTGAAAGAGCCTATATAAATGACGTAATTGAGGCTTATTTGTCATCGAAATGACTTCATTTATATTCATATATGATACAGAAATGATATATTCTAGTCATTTTTATATGAAAACGAAGTGATGGAAGTTATACATAATTATTGTTTACCATTTGTTCATTTGTATACAATACAGCTTACTCACTAACTTGAATATGCGGCAATATATAGGATACCAGGGTGCTCTCCTCGTCGTACTGCCTATCACCAATTAATATACAATGAAGGACTAACTCGTTCGCCGAGAGACCTGAACAATATATAATCATACAAGAGAGTTATCAAACCTTCTACACTCAACGGCTCGTTCAAGGTATGAAAAATTCAAAAAGTATATAAGGTAATTATCCTGTTAATGATCGAGATTGGGGATTTTAGAGGTCAGTATCTGTCTATCTCTCCAGAGTAAAACTTCCAATGGAATTCTACCTTACCAATGCATCGTTGAGAATACAATTTCTTGGTATCGCGTGGTGGAGGGTCCATATACATTAGTTGACTTGTATAATACGTATCTTCGGCAATTAAGATAAGAAATTAGTTGTGTGTATGAAGAGAGGGATACATTCCGTAATGTTGTCCGGAATTGACATTCCATAGGTATTATTACAATTAGAGCCAAAGAAATCAAGACTGCTTTATAAATTCATACAATTGAAGTTTTTAAATATGAGTATAACCACACAAAAGATTAAAGGTTGGTGTGAAGCGGTATAATTTAAGCGAGGTTACGCCACTTGCTCCAATGTATAAGGTATCAATACTCAGTAATTCCCTCCTTTTATTTGTGTCGTATCAGACACCATCAAGTCTGAACATATAGTCATCATATAATAGAATAGAGTTATATCTTCCGTCTCAGTTCTAAGGTTAATACTATCATAATCCCGTTCTAAAATATATCTTTTAGTATCTCTATTGATATTTGAGGAATCGATTTGAATAGCGTGTTGTGTCCACTTTGAGTATGAAGCATATTCTGGCATTACATTTATTTTTAGAGTTTTAACCCTATAACTGCGCGAGAGAGAGTTAATATACTTACGGCTATATTAATCTAATCGGATCTACTGTTTGCCGATCCCCTGTAATTAAATCCTCGTCACAGCTTCAAATTACCATCCTTCAATATACCGGATTCAAAATCTATGGATCTAAATACTTTTAAATCACAGCGAAGACGATTATCTATCTACATTAGAATTCTCATAAACACAAGTATTTGTATAAGTAAATGTTGAACTTTTAACTTTTTAGGTTAAATTAGAGAGACTGACTTGTCTGACAACCAAAAAGATCAAGTTCTACAACTCCTAATGATGAAATATCGTCAAGCTCTTAGTTTAGGAGATTCGGACGTTGGGTGCACTGGAATTCTTAAACACTCTATTGATACGCTTATAGATGATCCCGTAAATGATTCGGTTAGACGGTTACAAGGGCCAATCTTATATGAGGTGGAAGAGGCGTGTCAAAAATTGGAGGCAGATGGAATCATCCGAAGATCATGCTCCCCATATTCCGCACCAGTAGTTCCAATTCGAAAAAATGATGGAGCTATTAGGCTTTGTATCGATTATCGGAAATTAAATTCTATCACAAAACGAGATGCGTTTCCTATTCCCAATTTGGTTGATACATTGTTTAGTTTACAGGGAATGCAATACTTCTTCACAATTGATCTGATCAAAGGCTATTACCAAATTGAAATGGAAAAAAACAGCATTGAAAAAACAGCGTTCTCCAAACCTTTGGGCCATTGGGAATTTCTGCGAATGCCTTTCGGACTTAAAAACGGACCAGCTACATTCCAACGAGCGATGCGGCTTGCTCTGTGTCATATTCCTTGGAGCAAGGTTATGATATATTTAGATGATGTCCTTATTATCAGCGAAAGTTTCGAAAAACATCTCTCTATTCTGGAAGAAGTCCTTAAAGCTTTTCACGTGGCGGATCTAAAATTGAAACCATCCAAAAGCTATTTAGTACGAACGGAGGTTCAGTTTCTGGGTCATATAATATCAAATCAAGGATTGAAACCCTTTCAACCAAAAATTGACGGTATTCTCAAATTTCCCAAACCAGAAACCTCTCGCCAAGTCAGAGTTTATGGGGATGGTAAATTTTTACCGAAGACATATTCCAAATTGCTCGTCATTGCCAAACCATTGTTTGATTTGCTGAAACACCAGAAAGATATTCCTTGGACTACCAACTGTCAACAAGTTTTTGAGGAGCTCAAAAAGATCTTAACAGCTCCACCTCTATTATCATATCCAGATAGGTCTGAGAATGCTGCTCCATTGTTGCTCCACACTGACGCTTCTGGGATTGGTGCTGGAGCCTGCCTTAGTCAGGTACAAAGTGGAGAACAGAAGCCCATTGCCTATATTTCCACTGTTTTATCCAAGGCACAACGTGGGTACAGTACCACCGAGAGAGAACTCGCGGTTGTTCGATGGGCTGTCCGGTCCCTAAAACCCTTTTTGTATAACATTAAAGCTCTTATCTTCACAGATCACAAGCCACTATTGTTTTTACAGAACATGACGTTAGTTAATCAAAGAGTTGCTAGAACCCTGGAGGAATTGAACGATATCGATTATGAATTGTATTATGTACCAGGGAAAGATAACATAGTTGCTGATGTGTTATCACGAACACCATTCCAACTCCCAGTAGAACAAACAAACGCAATGCATTCGGCGGAGCCGCCGGATGGATTTATAGAAGTGGCAATGCCTGGTGGAGGAGATTCGTTATTTGTGTGTTTCTCAGAATTTCTGAAATGTGAAGGAATTGACGAATCACACTTACAGATAAGAGTTAAGATCATAGATGAGTTATTGAGCAGTAGGAGCAAGTATAATCTTCCCGTGGGCAAGACTAAAGAAGCGAATCAGGTATTAAAACAGCTACAATTGACTAGACATTCAGGACAATTACCTTTTGTTCATAGTATAGATGCTTTTGCTAATCTCTATAAACGAAGAGTTTTGGTATATTATAGCAAAACACACCCCTTAGTTTTTGGAAACCCAACTCATGGGGAGGTGTGCTATCGGTTCTGTATAAGTGGTGTTCATTACAACTTATTACATCTTGTGAGAAGATATGATGCTCCTGATTCAGCAGGGGGAGCATTGTGCACAGTTGAAAATATGGCAAATGTAGAGGATGTGAACTTAGAACCAGATATAATTACTTATAATGATGACCCCAAAGAACAAAATAACAATCGTATGTTAGAACTGAGTGATTTCCCCAGTGAGTGGTTTGAATCTGGTGGGGAGGAGGTTAATTACAATAACGGTTCACCGAAATTGCTGGGTGAGTTTGGAGAGATAAAGAAAGCTATTGGTCAAAAGACAAATAACTTATTGTATATTCAAAATTTTTCTATGATAAGAACTTCCCAGGATTCGGTAGAAATACTGATGGATCATATACAGCAATGTCAAACAAGGGACCCCTTGCTAAAGAAATTACAGAAAGCCCTCCTACGTCAGCAGGTTTTTCTGGGTCCATTAAAATTATTCAAATTCTCTAGGAAATTTTTATCCGTAATAGATAACCATATTATCCATAAAAATAGAAACCAATATCATTATGTGGTATCTTTTCCTTTCGCGGTTCAGGTGGCTATAATAAACCACCACGAATTTGTACATATTGGTCAAGGGAAACTTTATGCTTTGTTGGAAAGGATAATTTGGCATCCAAGGTTACGAGAAGTGCCGTGACATATCCTTGTCATGCTATAAGTGTCAATTAGCTAAGATATCTAATATATATCATGCTCCACCTACTTTAAAAATCAACACAAGATATCCATTCGAACTAGTAGCTGTCGATTTGTTGCAACTGCCAAAATCAGCCAAAGGAAACAATTATGTTTTTGTGTTGATCGATCATTACAGCAAATGGATAGCGGCGGTTCCTATTCGAACAAAACATACACCATTGTTAACTGTAGCTTTACAGAATGTTCTACAGTACTTGCCTATAATTCCTTTTCGTCTACTATCAGACAATTCCCGAGAATTTAGAGGTGCAGAGTTCGAGGAATTATTGCAAGACAAGGGTATTAAACATATTTATACTACTCCATATAATCCTTCATCTAACGGTATTACCGAAAGAGTAAACCGTACTTTACTTCAATATCTAAGAGTATCATTAACCCATCCCAGTCTCTAGGATGTGCAATTGCCCCAAGTGGTACTAACATATAATCATTTGGTTCATGCCGCTACAGCGAAAACTTCATCGGATATAATCTATCAAGAAGCTCATGATAAACGACCCAGATTTCCTTGGACTAAATTCAATACTTATTGGAAAGGACACACAAATTTCTCCCCTTTCCTACAAGATCAATTGGTGGCGCTGAAGTTGCAGTTACCTGGAGATCTGACCTTAAATAAGTTTAAAGATCGTTATCAAGGTCCATTAAAAATCCTAAAAGTAAATCCTAATAAAATAACTTATATTATAGAATCCTTGGAAACAAAAAAATTGTATAAAGTGCACTATCGACAATTGAAGAAGTGGTTTGCACCTCCCAAATACCTAAGCGATAATCCATTGTTTCAAGATCTTCTGACCAATAAGACTCCTATAGAGGAAATTCCAGAGAGCAACATTGATGATCCAATAACACCAATACCTGATGCTTCATCAGGCAGTGAAAGCCGGAATGAAGAAGAGACTTTTGAGTTCGAAGATTCAGAGGATGAGGATGATGATTTCCTGGGGTTCCCAGATTCCGAAGAGGGGGAAGAGCTTACATGAATGATATGTAGTATTGAGAAGAGCCTTCTCTTGCACAAACAAGTTAGAGATGAATTAACAAAGGTAAGTATTTTTCCTTCTATATTACTGCCTACTCTTCTTCTTTCTTCTACCTCTCCTCCTTCTGTTGTCTCCACTTATATTTCTTCTTCTTCTTATTCTCCTAGTCTCCCTAGTGAACTTTCTTCATTCAATATCGCACATCTCTTTAATACAAGTACTTCTCCATACTCTAATCAATCTTTCCATTCACCTAATTTTTCTAATATATCCAATTTCTCAAATATATCTTTAGCTAATTCTGAAACTTCTACTTTACCTAATTTACTCTCCTATACCCCCTTTATATTACAGATCAAAGAAATCAGATGGTTCCATATAGATATGCTAGAAGATTGTCTTGTGAAGATTTCCAAAGGAAGCTGCTCT
>JABUQX010058489.1:47500-56892 GCA_015478945.1 Trachelipus rathkii
ATATATATATAAAGTTTATGATTTAAAACTAACGAACACCCTAGAGTAGACCGCATAGGTATCAGTAGTCGGGGTAAGAAAAGGATATTATTATTATTATTATTATTATTATTATTATTATTATTATTATTATTATTATTATTATTATTATTATTATTATTATTATACTAAATATTTGAATTAATAAATTCATACGTGTGAAAGAATTTTCCTTTAATAAAATTAGGGAAGGCAAAAGTAAAAGTAATGCTTTTTCTTTACAAAAAATTCGAACGCAAAATCAAAGCCTCACAATACTAGAGCCGTTTTCGTTTTTGCATTTGGGCTAAAAAAATGCTCGAGTTTGCGTTTCGTTTTTGTCAAACAGCGCAAAATTTCCTTAATTCTAAGGTTACTATAGAATTTATGTAATTTGGATAAATTCTTATAAAATCAGCAACCTACAGAATTAAGGATATTCCTTAACTTTTGATGAGCATTTTTTTAATTTTGCGCTAGGTTTGACAAAAACGAACGAAAACTTTTGCATTTTTTAGCACAAATGCAAAAACGAAAACGGCTTTATCCTAGGTTATATAAAATTGTATTGCGAAGGTGTCAGAAATTTAGAAAACACACGTATCTAGGATTTGTCCAATTTTTTTTTTTTTTTTTTTTTTTTTTTTTTTAAAGCCAAAAAAAAAGTAAAACTAAAATTTCAAAATAATTAGTCATTACTTTAATAGTGGATATACAAAAAAAATAACTTATTGTAACTTTCTATTGTTTCAATACCTAACTAATTAGAAAAAAAAAGATCATAAAACTTTTAACACATGAGCATTGGTGTTACTTTGATTCGATTTAGGTTTTAAAATCGGCTTAAGCTTAAATGGAAGCTGATAATCGACATGAGCCTCTATGTGAACTCAAATATAGTCTTAAAAGAACACGCATCTTTGTTTTAAGGGAATGCGCTGAAAGCCAGTACTTATAAGAGTATATTATAAGTACAATTCTTCGTGGTACCGTTAAAATGTTCAAAATCATTGTCCATCAAATGCATAGTGCCATGCCATATCGAAAAAGTGAAGCTTTCCTTCTAACTTTTTTTTCCATTATATTTTAAGTTACCGTAAATGTTTAACTGCCATGTGAAATACATTGTGGGTGAAAAATGCCTCATAGGTAAAATACAAAAGGTCATCCCCACATATCTTCTTATCATTTAGAAGAACCTTTAAGGACATTTGGGAAGAAACCTATCAAAGTCCATAAAAGATTTTATGTTTGTATCTACAACCGCAGTTTTTTCATAATATATATATACTATAATACTATTATATATATATATATAATATATATATATATATATATATATATATATATATATATATATACATATACAGTCGTGTGCGAAAAGGAAACAATTTCACCTTAGCCTCATTTATTAAATATGGAAATAATGTTTTGTATTAGTATTTTATATGGCCTCCTTTAGCCTGAAGAAGCATTTTTACCCTTTTGGGCATTGAATTAATTAGGTTAGCACAAATTTTTTTGATATCTTGGTCATGGTACCATATTTGAATTACAGCAGTTATCAGCTTCTTTTTGTTGTGCAGTTGTAATTTTTAGGTTGTTTTTTTAATATAGCCCAAAGATTTTCAATGGGATTGGGATCAGGAAAGTTTCCTGGCCAAATGAGGACTTCAATCTTTTCCTTTCGTAAGGCTTTCATTGATTTTTGGCGGTATGATATGGAGCGAGATCTTACTGCAATATTGCGTCTCCATTTGGGAATTCTTTTCTGAGGTCAGGAGCCACCTTCGAGTGAATTAATTCTGAGTATTTGGTGGAATTCATCATTCCAGATACTGGAATAAGCCTCAAAGGTTCGTTTATGGTAAAAGATCCCCAAAACATTATCTTCTGGGGATGCTTGACGTGTTCAATATGAGCCTCACGAACTGGCTCGCCAATAGATTTTCGTACATACTGACATCTCTGCCCTTGGACTTCAAAATGGATTTCATCGGTGAATACAACCTTCCTAAAGTGTTCATCGGTCCATTTTTTGTAGTATCTAGCCCATTTCATGCGTTTCTTTTTCATGACACTGGTTAGAAGTTGTTTACGGAAGGGTTGTCTAGCAGAACTACCAGCGTGTTTCATAACTTGTCTTAAAGTGCTTGAAGAAATGTCGACATTAAAGGCAGCTAACCCCTTCTGTTGATCACTACTTGTCAATTTAGGGTTTCTAACACTTTAAGGAAGTAGCATTTTGTCATCTCTCTGGGTTGTTTTCTGTTTTCTTAAACATTTGCCTTTTCGCCGAGGTGAAAATGATCTCTCTTCTCCATAGGCTTTTATAATCCGGCTAACACTTGCTATGAATACATCACATTGATTAGCAATATTTCTTACACTTAGACTATCAATGCCTGACAGTATCACAATTTTAGAACGTTTTTTGGGGGTGATATCCATAGCTTATAGCGCAAGTAATTAGTAGCTAAAATTACAACACAACCACTTCTAAGATATCGTAACATCAATAAGCTATTTCTCTTAACTATTTACTATTTCAAAGTAAAAATATTTTGAAATTGTGATGCTCAAAAAGTAACAAATATTAATAGACATAAAAGGCGTTCAGTAATGCCAGCCTTATGCGAATAATTTTTCAAAGAATATGCTAAATGTTTTCATTTTCCAAGTGTTTCAATTAATTTGCAACTGAAGCTAATATAATATATATATATATAGTATATATATATATATAATATATATATAAATATTAATATATATATATATATATATATATATATTTATAATATATATATATATATAATATATTAAAAATAAACATGCACTTAGAAGAAGCTCTGCAGTTCCTGCATGTTTCTGATGGGAGATTGATTTAATATTTTTTTTTTAGCCTTATCAGAAGGAGAGTTAGCAACAGAACCGTCAGAGCGAATAGGGGAGGAAAGGCAGATTTTGATAAAAGTGTTAGAAATGTTTTTGGCAAAGGGCCAGAAATTTTTATCTTTAGGAGAACCAAGGAGGTCAACGCTCTTCCTTTTAGTGAAAGTAGGCTTAGCCTGACGAATAATATCCCTGCAACGATTCCGAGCAGAATAAAAATAGTAAGAGTGATAGGAGAAACGAGTTTTTCCATGCCCGATACGCAATGTCTCTCTCCTGATGGCGAGAGAAACATTCCACATCGAACCATGGATTTTGGGGAGAGAAAGATTTTTAGTGGAAGATGGAATGAACCTGCTCATCCATCTGTTGATTAAGCCCCCCACACTTTTCAGCGGCGACTGAAGCATCCCCATAGTCAAAGCAGGATTCATTCCAAGAGTAGTTAGAGCAAAAAACAACGCAATGGCCCCCAATTAGCCCGATTAAAGTGCCAGAAATTACGTTTAGGGCATGGAGGAGCTGCTTGGAGAAAAAGTATTAATAGTTTAAGAGCTATAAGATTTGTGGTCAGAGTTTACCAATAGGAGGAGAAATGGTGTATTTATAACGAGAAGTAGTCGGTGAAACATAAGTCAAGCATATTCAAGAATTGGTTAGGACACTTACAGGTGTGTAGTTTCCTTAATTAACTGTTCCAGATCGTTAAGAATGCTGAATGTTTTGGCCTCCTCCCCACCTGCATCATTGTGAGAGGAGCCCAACCACTCAGTGTGGTGTACGTTGAATTCCCCTAAATAGAGGACCTCATTATTTGGATGGGAAGAAGTAACAGTCTCATAAGAAGTAGTAAGATAGTCAAAAAGAACGTGAAAATCTGTTCCATTAAGGGAGCAGTAGCAGAAACGTAAGATAATGATAGTAGTAGGGAGAAAGATTTTTAGCCCCAGAACATCGAAGTTAGGAGATTCAAGATTTTCGAGAGGTGTTACAGGAGTTTTTATGTTTATATATGCACAGTTTATTTGAAAATGAATCCCTGGCCAGCTGGGTCTCGAACAGTAATAAAATGTTAGGTTGAGAGTTAGAAAGGTGATTTTCCACAGATTCATGATTAGCACGTTGGCAAAGTCAATCAAAAATCCCCGCCCGCTCCCACTCCTACATCCACTTCGACCAGTCATTTAATCAGCCAGTCGCACAAACACACTCAAACTCTTATACACAATACAATCCAATGTCATACAATATAATAAACTAATATGCGAGAGCTACACATTAAAACCTAAAAATGCTTTATTATATAAAATATTTAATAAAAAACGTAAAAAAAGAAACCAATAACATATCCAATAATAAATATTAAACTGTGAAACAAAAATTTTAAAGGAAAAAATAAATAAATAACAATCTTAAAACTAATAACTAAAACTATATTCCTATTTGTCACATTATAGAGAAAAAATTAGACCAAAAAAATATAAGTATATATAACTGAAATTTTTTTATATTACATAAAAAATAAATATATAATAATTTATGTTTTTAGTTATATTTCAATCTTAAAACTAATAGCTAAAACTATATTCCTATTTGTGACAGAATAAAATTAGTCAAAAAAATAACTGAAAAAATTCCGTTTAATGGTTGAATAAGCAAGACAACTTAGAATACTTCTTAATTACGAGAGTTGAAAAAAATGAAAATGTCATCAATCTAACTGATGACCAAAGATATTACAGTAATACTCAATCGCATCGCATACTGTCATTGCGCACAATGCAAGAACTAGATTAGTTGCTTCAAAAATGCAACGAATCTATAGCGATTCCTCTCACAATTGAGAAATATTATGATTAGTTGCCTTGCATAAGTAATTTGTTAATTAGCCAATCTTTCCATAAGCACAGGGCCAACTCCTGGAACTTGGAACGTAGTTTTTTCTCGGACAGGATCTGAGACAAAATTTTTGAACTTCTCGCTCTGCTCTTCAATGCCGTTCATTTCTTTTGTTTTGCAATTAAAAAAAAACGCTACAAAAAATAAAGAACTCATTAATTTCCAATATATATATATATATATGATATATATATATATACATATATATATAATATATATATATATTATATATATATATAGAAACACATCTATATCAAAAAAACAACATATAAATATGGACAAAGTACTTAACGCCCACACGGAAAGAGGGGAGCTCGGATCAAAAAAAAAATTTTTTCCCCCCAAAAAAACGGGTAGCATCTATGATACATATAGATGTTCTGGTCGAAATGAAAATTTTTTTTTTTTTTTACCTGTTCTAGGGCGAAATTATATATATATATATATATATATATATATATATATTATATATATATATATATATATATATATAATACTATATATATATATTATTGGTAAAGGTATTACACGGCAATGTAGGGGGCTCGAGCCGACGGGGAACACAGGGGGGGACGTTTTCCATACCCCGTAGGGGAGGGGCGGAGGAACCCCAACGACACCAAATACCAAAGTGAGGGGGTTCCGGAGACCCTCCCCGGAGGGGGGAAAGTCCTACCCCGTAGTTCCGCGGAAGGCCGAGAGAGACCCCGTTTCCTGCCATCGGTGCGGTAATACCTTGGGGTATTCTTTAGTTAAAAAAATCAAAACAAAACTATACATAGAAAGTCTATTTCTTTACGAGTGTCGTATCAAAAGTCTTGAATAGGCTTTCCCATCATATTACTTAATTATTAAATTTTTTTTTTTTTACTTTTTCTAACTAAATTTTACCAGGATTCCAAAAAATGTATTCCTTTTCGCTGTTAGATATTGTATTCTTGTTTTTGATTTTTTTTTTTTTTTTTTTTTTTTTTTTTTTTTTTTTTTTTTACATTTTCGCACTAAAATTCTATTTATGTTTCATAGAGGCTATCTGTGAAAATTTTTTTTTTTGGAGAAAAGATCCCCGTTCCGTTTGGGCGTTAAGTAACTTTTATATATATTATATATATATATTATATATATATATATATATATATATATATATATATATATATATATATATATATATATTATATATATATATATATTATATATATATTTTCTTCCATAGATGTAATTTGAAGACATAAAAAGCTTTGTAAATTTATATAATGACTATTTTTCATTTGAGAATGTTTCAAGGCTTCATTCTTCTCTAAATCATTAATAATACGAGTTTGAAAAATTGCTTTAGGAACTAATTGTACCCTTGAATCCTGTTCCAATAATGTATGCTTTTAGATCAGCTGACAAATGGTTTCAACAATCTGTAATACTAAAATATATACATTAATAATAATTCCTGACAATTCGTATATATATATAAATAATATCGTAAATAGATTTTATCTTCCTAGATTAGTAATGTAAAAGTCTTTTAATAAAGAAGTTCTTTGGCCTTTTTGATAAGACGGCTGCAGATTTTTAAATTATAATATATTTAAAATAAAAATACAAATCAATTTAAAAAACTTAAAAAAAGTAAGTTATAATACTTACTATTTATAATAGTTTAAAGAGCAACTATAAAAAAATTAGGTAGATTTTTAGGAGTAACTAAAATAAATCGCAACCTTACTTTAAAAAAAAAGAAATAACTAAAATTTAAATGTATTTGTGAAGTAAATATTAAAACTCTTACTAATATATATATATATATATTTATATCAATATATGATATATAATATATATATATATATATTATATAATATATATATTATATATTATATATATATATATCAGGGATGGGGAGTCGGGAGTCGGGAAAGTTCGGGCGTTTTCAAGGGTAAGGAAGTCGGAGTCGGGATCGATTTCCCAAAAAGTGGGGAAGCAGGAGTCGGGAGTCGATTTCAAAAAAAAAACGACTAAGTATCGATTCCAAAAATAATTTTTGTCTACAAACTTTTCACACAAAAAATTTTGGAAAAACATTTAATTTGAATTTTTATTATAAAAAGACGTACATTTTTTTTTATTTTGACATTTGTTTGAGCAAATTTAAATGTTTATTTTTTAATTTTTTCCTTATATTAAAAGAGAAAAACTTTTTCCACAGCGATATATTTACATTTTGCTATGGTAAATTTTTCTTCCTGAGTGCCGAATACGCCTAATTATTTTCCGTGAGAAAACCAAGTATTCATCCCCTACCGCACAAATAAAAATTTGGCTTAAATCGATGCCGCAGAGATACTGACTATATATATATATATATATATATATATATATATATATATAATATATATTATATATATTTTATAGAATATATATATTTTTTAATATATACATATATTAGTGATGGAGGGAAGCTGAATTTTTTGGCATACGCGGTTGCGGTTATTTTGCGGTTCCTTAATTTTTTAACAAACTGGGTTGCGGTTTTTTGCGGTTCTTAAATTTTTCAACAACCCGGCGGTTTGCTGTTTTTGCGGTTTTTCTTAAATTTTTTAAACCGCGGTTGTGGTTGTGCAATAAAAACAAAATGTAACAACTGCATTGTTTACTACTACTACTACTACTACTAATAATAATAATAATCATCATTATCATCACTCACCTTCTTTCCCGTGCACCGGAAACAAAAGTAGTAGAAGAATATGATGCAAGTCGAAAAGAAAGCCCAGCCTTACCGCCCCTTTGTACCCTAAATGAGAACTCGTCGAAGTAAGAAAAATCCACCCTAGGGCTTCACGGGACTGCAATGGATTCTCACTGTGGCATCTCGTCAATATGGGGTTCATGAGATGGCCCAGGTGGGCCAGAACCATAACCCCTTACAAAACACCGCCATTCACTCCATTAAACCATGCCAGAATCTTGGAAGCCATTTGTAATGAAAGCATGATGCATGATGGAAATGATAAAGACGAAAAGATCCCCATATTTCTTGTCAACGTCCATACCACGTAGAAAACACCACTTCTCGACCAATCAGCGAAGTTAAACAAGGTTGGGTCTGGTTAATACTTGGATGGGAGACCGCCTTGGACCTCCAGATGCTTTTGTTGGGTTTTAGTTTTTTTTTTTTTTTTTTTAATTAAATTTATTAGTTGCTTTTCTCTAAAACTCCGAGGCATGCATGAACATTTTTAGGATATATATTAGTGTTTACCCAAGATAAATTTGAAAGCAATATGGAACGATGTATCGGTAGCGTAAAGTTTTCAAAGTTTAATTACTAAATATAATAGAAAATGTCAAAATCTTGAAAGCTGTTTGAAAATAAGGCTGCATGGAAGAAGAGATAGGCTTTTATTAGAGATTGAAATTTACTATATTTTGTTGTGAACGACCATACCACATTGAAATACCATTAAACCATGAATGAATCTTGGAAACCATTTGAAATGAAAGCATGGAGGAAAGGATCAAGACGAAAAGATCCCCTAATTCAATGTCAACATTTATACCACGTTGCAAACACCGCTTCTCGTCCGATCAGCGAAGTTAAGCAAGGTTGGGTCTGATTAGTATTTGGATGGGAGACCACCTGAGAACACCAGATGCTGTTTTTATAAGTTGCGTTTCCCCAAGAAATCCGAGGCATGCATGAGCATTTTTAGGATATATATAGTTTTCGCACGATTAAGTTAGAAAAAATTGTGAACGATGTATCGGTTGCGTAAAATTTTATAAGTTTAATCATAAAAATAGTAATACAAAATTTTATTAAAAAGACTTGGAAGCTGTTTGAAATCTTCCCCGCGTGCGGCCGCATGGAGAAGGAGATAGGCTTTTATTAAAAGATTGGAAATTTACTTATATTTTGTTGTCCAACGAACATTACCACATTGAAATGCCATTAAAGCAATAAACCATGCCAGAAATCTTGGGAAGCCATTTGAAATTGAAAGCATGGAGGGCTAAAGATATAAGACGAAAAGATCCCCTAATGTCCTGTCAACCGCCCATACCATGTTGAAAACACCGCCTCTCTTCCGATTAGCGAAATCAAGCAAGGTTGGGTTTGGTTTGTACTTGGATGGGATGCCGCCTGGGAACAACAGATGATGTTGGCTTTTGCCTTTTTTCCCCCTTTTTTTTTTTGTTAATGTAATATCTTTTGTTTTTAAGTTTTTCCATCAAAAGGATTGATGTATGGAAGATATTAAGCCTATTTAACTGTTATTTTCCAAGACATTGAGACCCCGAAAAGGATTATTTGTTTCGAAAAGGCTTATGGTCGTTTAGTGTTTAGAAAATAGAAAATTTCCAGAGAATTTGGGACATTGTAACAGTTTTGGCTAAAAATGCAGAGGTCATGTTATCAATGAGACCTTGGCTTTCGATCACTAATAATAATTAATTAATGTTCTGAATCTAAATAAAGATAGAGAAACGTCTTCAATTATCAGGGAAGAAGACATGGCATCGTCGAAATGATTTATATTGTAAATTTTGATTGAGGAAAATTTTTGAAATATATAATGCTTTTTCACTTT
>JABUQX010058490.1:0-32500 GCA_015478945.1 Trachelipus rathkii
ACATTTTTCAGTGTACATAATTATCAGCCCTAGATCTGTGATAGAATTTAAAATAAATAATTAAAAATCTAAGTTTGCACAATTATAATATATGCTATTGCTAAAATCTATGAAAAAAATTGGTATATATATATTAATATATATATATATTTTATATATATATATAATATACTAATGATATAATATATATATATATATATTATAGTATATATATATATATATATATAATTTATATAGGTAAATAGTAGTATATAACATCAGGCCTGACGATTTTTGAAAAAATTGTAAGTCCAAATATCAATATATTTATTAATGTTATAATAATATACTATAATAAAATAATTAAATTAATAATAAAAATTATAATATATATATAATATAATACTGTATATATATATATAATATATATAATATAATAATACGTATAATTCAGATGTGTAGATCATCAAATATATATGACCTATAATATATAGAGCATGCGATGGTATTGATTTTGCAAACAGATATATTTATTTTCAGATAAAAATAGTTCCACTATCCTTGCATACCTTATACCATATATTTATATATATTATTAATTAATATATTAGTTATATATATATTATATATATATTATTATATATAATATTATATATAAATATATATTTATATTATATATTATTATATAATATTTACTATATTTATATATATATATATATATATATAATATATATTATTATATATATATATATATTATATTGTTATATTAGGTATGTTAAATTTTAAAATATAGATTAATATAATTATAACACATACTTTATAAATAAAGCGGCCAGAATTGCTTATAGATTTTGACCTGAGCCAGTTCAATTATACAAAAATATAAATAAATTTATAATGTATAAGTTAAAGTTTTATCGGTATGAAATTTTAGTAATTAGTATTGATATATGTAGTGTAGCTGTTATTGACCATAATAAAGATATTTCTAATAATAATTATAACCCATATTTAGGTTGATAAATTTCAGTAGGTTACTGTCTTACACTTAGTTTGAGTGTTCTGTTCAGTCTTTCAATTAAATATTTATTTATAAGTTGTTGTATATTCACATAGTTTTAGAATTATATGATAATTTTAGTAGGCTAATATGACAAATTAGATTTATAATAATTTAAATATAACTATCCTTATAAGTGACAATTATTTAGACTTATTTAGAAATCAATTTAAATAGAAATTGTGTACAATCTATATAAAGTATTTAGGATTTAGTATAAAAAGCTGGAAATTGCAGTTTATGACAATTAGATTAATTAATTATAAATAATCCTTAGTGTTAATTTTGACTTGTGTGTAGGAAAATGTTGTATGAAATATATTTGAAAGAATAATTTAAGTTACTTATATTTTGTTATATAGTAGATGAGGAGTATCACCTTAGCTAATGTATATGATTGTCTCGAGTGTAATTTAATTTATTTGTGTTACATTTTAACAAGCTATACAATTAGTTTATGTTTAATAAGTTGATGGTTTTGTTCATTATAGTATTATCTCTATTTATTACTTAAAGTAAATTGTATAGTCAATTATGCTCAAATATCACATTACTTAGTTCAGCATATTTGTATAAGATTACACTATAACTAGGTTATATGAATTTTTGTACATAAGAATGTTTTATATATTATTTGAGTGAGTTTTTATACTTAAATAATCTACGGAGGTACTTATATGTATTCGCTAGCATTGAAATCTTATTATTGAAGAGAGCGGAATATATTATGATACATACTTTAGAGCTAGTGTTTGATTTGTGGCAAAAGCACGATATTTACATAATACTAAGTTACATTTTCTCGAAATATTGTTTCTATGCGTAGTATGATTGACTAGCTAGAGTTTACTTTAGAGTGTGTTAGAAAAGTTAACTTGTCAACCTTCACTTTGTCGTAAAGAATGTGTTGTAAGCTTAGTCTGTCGCGTAAGATAGTGTTTTATTTTATAGAGGATATATTGTATGTACTGCTCGAAATTTTTAGTATAGGAATATTATAAGACTACTAGTAGATAAAAGAGAATCGTTATATGTATTGTATACGAGTTATTATATATTATATATTGGTAATATGTACTGTTCCGTTACCGTCAACAGGGCGAAATACGTCCAGTAAAGTAGCTGCTTATATTGGTATACTATATATCTATATATATATATATATATTATTATATATGATAATAGGAATATTATTAAAAACTTTGAAATAAAAATAAACTTTTTTATTTCGTAGTGAATTGCATTGAAGGTATAGTTGGCGTTATAGACTGTATCTTATATCCATTTCGGTGATAGGTCTAAGCCGGTTGAAAGCTGAACTCAGGTTACTTGTGGTTAACGTTATATTCAATTATTCTTGTGAGTTCCTCAGCTTGAACTACCTTATAATTTTTCACTCTCTCATATACTCAACTACATTTTTATCATACTATATTCAGTGTAAATAATACTCTCTATACATATTGTTTATACCATACCTATCTGTGAGTTACTCTTCATTGTACTGTGTGACTGCTTCTGTCGTGACCTGACTTTAGTACTAGTGTGTGAGGAGCTGACTATGAGTCTTCTACCTATTCGTCTATGCTTGACTGACTTACTACTATTCTGTGTCAGTACTTCTAGATAGTTTGTGCACCTTGTCTACTTCAATACCTCATCTGAATATACATCAGAGTATCTTTGTCTTTAGTTGTATTATTGTCGCTACTAAATTATATTCCTAGTTGCTACTACTATACTATTTCGCTCTCTATTTTATTTATTCATCTCTAAGAAAGGTGACATTAGGAGACTTGTTGCTAAATAATTAAGTATACTAATGACTCTTACATTAATGCCATGAATATTAACTTACTTGAAAGAATATCCGATTAGAATTTTGGTAGTGTTCGCGAGTTTTTAGACTTGCCATGAAAGGATTTCCATATAATTTGGTCTACTTTATCTCATATCTATTGACGAACTATATATAGTACGCACCGATTACTACATTAACTTATCGTTATTATGACGCACTGAGCTTACTAATTTTCGTTGATACAATTCTACACTATTACTTTCATACTACTGCTACTACTATCAATTGAGTAAAATTTGACCTATCAGTCCTTTAGTATCCATTTTTCAGCGATGGCGCTCGCTCTATACTATTACTACTACATTTGGGGATTCTACGCTCTATTGTTCATATTTTCTATATATTCTATGAATACAATTTAGATTAAGAAGAAACTGGAAATATAGATGTGGATAGAAGATAGCATGTCGCAGTGAATGTTAATTGTTGCAACATTGAGAGTTTATCTTTACGTCTAAGACTTTATCAGACTATTTACTTTTAAGATTGTGCTTTTGTTTGATGGACTTACATGTATTTGAAATAAGGATCATGTAATTAGTTATATATGCAACCGAAGTCTAGCGTATTCGTAGAAATTGACGATTTACGACGACAGAGAGTATGCTTGAATTATCACTTACTGTATCACGTGTTTATCTTTCAATAGAACACATACAGTGTAATAGTGAATTATACGATTGGGTGACGAAAGCGCTCATGTGGAGGTTATTATTTTGTACTAATAACTTTTTTGTACCTTTTCCTAGAGAAGATATAGAGTTTAAAATAGAATGGTTGAAGACATTATGCGATCATTCCTCTTACAAAATATACACGCAACATTCATGTGCTTCAGATGTGTGTGAACACTAGTTGTGTGTTGCCGTGACCTGGATTAGGCCTGGATTCAAATCAGGAATTCAATACCAAACTACTCTGAACCTGTATGGTTGCTTTTGAGTTCAATCAGGATAAGTTACATTGAAATGAAAGGTCAAGAAGACTTAATAAAGAATCTTGAAGAACAGGTGGCAAATATGGATGAGGTTGGTGAAACAGGAGCCATGGGAGGTTTCATGGAATATATCAATTGATCAGGGAAAAATGGGAAATAATGTGGTGCCGAACAAATTACCATTATATATCTCTGGGAACATCAGACCTTGTACAACCCACATAATAGTAGACCATTAGTACCTCCACCTCTCAAGTTTTCAATTCATCTCCCTATTGCTAACCATGAAAATAGTTTCAATAGTAATAATTTTGTTAACCCTTGGAAAAAATAGCTTGTTAACTTTAGTTATGAGCCCCTCCTTATTTCTTTCTCCAATGTTTTCAAATATTAAAATAACTTCTAAAGTATTTACCTATTAATTATTATAATTGTTTTCATAACATTTATGAAAGGTAAACATTGCGTAAAATTTTTTAGTTTATTGGGGACAGACATTTGTTATAACAAGTTAGTGATCAATTATCATTAATATGTCCCTTCCTGCCGGAAAATGTATTCCGTAGACAAATTTAGGCGGGAAATGTGATTAATGATAATCACAATATGCGTTTATATAGGATAGAAATGAAAAATATATAATAATAAAATCATGGTACAGCTGGTGGGATTCAGCGCATAAGGTTAAATTTTCTTTACAACTCCAGTATATTGATAGAGGTAGTAATAGCTCACTATTATAGTGGAGAATGTTTTATAGTGTGAATAGAACAAGATAACAAGAGAACATAAGTAATAGTAATGCACAACAGTAAATATGAAGAGAGTTAGATAGTTAGGTCAAAGGCCAAAGAGGTAGAAAATCTTAATATATTAATAGTCTAATTATAATTTAGCTAATCATTTATGTATAAATAGAGATAGATCATCAAGAATTAAAGTGTTAAAGAACACAGTTGATACTAATTGTGAGAGATATGTTGATTTGTACTATGAATATGATTATGTAATGATATGCGTAGAGTGTAGTGATTTTCAGGATTGCCTATAGAATATAATAGTATATAGAACACTAAGCAGGTAAATTACAAGATAAGCAATACCTATATTATAAGTAAATATCATAACTAGGTCTTAAAGCTAGTACGTGGTATGGGCTATCAATAAAGATACATACCTAATGATATTGTCTATTGTGGTATAAAAGAAATTCTAATAAAACGTAATAAAATTTTACTACAATTGATGACACTCAGAAGGCCAAAATAGCTATTTGAGTGAAAATATATAAGAAACCTCATAACGTAGGACAGGGCACCTTGTATGGATTGATGAGACCAGACACCAGAGCAGTTTTTGTAGATTTGGAATCTTCAGTTATAGGTAAGCCTTAAGAATATCACCAAAATATTTTCTCATAGATTGGTAACAATATTAAAGTTATATCATAGTAAATATCACTAAGGTTATTGAAGTGTGATAATTATTTTTCAAATTTTGTATGTACACATACTATAGTTTGAGTAGGAGTAATCATTATAGATGGATTGTGAATAATACTCATGTGGGAATTAATATCTACGTTTATGGTGGTATAAAAATAATTTAGTGATTGAGATAATAGAAGAGAAATTTATATAATTATGTTATAGGTAAGGTTACATTATATACTATATATTATATATATATATTAATATATATATATATGATATGGGTATAATCTTTAATTTGTGGAAATTTAGAATTTAAAACGGAAATGAAATAAAGTTATTTTGTTAATGTACAAGATAATAAAGTAGTGTCAAAATTATCTGTGATGAGTTTGAGATGACCGATAAATAATAAGTTAACTATATATAGTATAGGATAATAAATAATTGAAAATTATAAAGATAATCATTGTTTATCTGTGATGAAAGTACAGGTCATTGTCAACTAAAAACATTGGGTATTGTAGAGTTGGTACTGAGGAATAGAAGATCTTATATATATAAGGATTGATAATACGTTATAGGTACAAATGACTAAATAAAGTAATGAGATTAATTTGATTTTTAGACACAGTAAATATAAGATATATACGATAATGATTATTGATTCAATTTATTATTATAATATTGGTGAGGAAACTGATAGCATTAAAGTTACATCTGGATTAAATATATATAGCAAATGTGTAGAATATATAGTGATATATAAGTGTACGGGGCGGCGTAAGAGGATAATTTTAAAGTGATAGAGTCTGAGACAAGAACCATATTAGAGTATGGATGAAAATTACCTATATATATTATATATATATAATGGCGAGATAATAGTATTCGGTATTGGAATGAGAGTAGACTCTACGTGTAGTGACAGGACTGGGGATCAAAAAGAATAGTGAGCACAGAGTTTCGTGTTAAAAGTGTTGGATCATAAGACTATGTGGGATGCATGAGACTGACACACGATGATCTGAGAATATGTATGAACGAATGGCTCATATGGAATGTTTGATGGAAAGTATAATTAAATTTATTGTGTACAACTATAAAGATGCAAAAGAAATTCTTCTATAAATTATTTATAAACAATCTTATAAGATAAATAATGTTATTATAATAAGAGTAATTAAAAAATTTGTAGAGTAATTGAGAACATACAACAGTATATGTTGTGATTGTGTGGCAGGAGTGATTCTTGTATTTCATATATTTAGTTAAGATAATGGAAAATCAGATACTAGTGTAATAGATTATATAGTTGGCACTGCTCAAAAAGAAGAAATTAAGTCGATATTATTTACGTTTTGTTTACTAATAAGACAAATACAGCAATATCGCAATAAATGATATAAAGTAATTACCAAATTCCTAGTATGGAGTAGAGATCTTGATGCAACTTTTCCCTGTTGAATTAGTCGGCAGTATTGGTATTTATATCAGTATTATTATTAGTGCAACTGTAAAGAATTACTTTGGGATATGTAATAAAATCCCACTCGTCGGAGTATTTTTTCTACGCTCCTAGTTGAATGAATTTTTTAATTGTGCTTAGCTTGTACATTTATAACTTTGGTCTTATAAAGACATATACACTCAGCAAAGACAATTATTATAAATAAAATTTAAGTTTTCTATATGTGCTAGTGATAGACGACTTGGAATTGTTTTTGTGTGTGAATGGTATCTTATATTGTTATTTTTTTTTTTGAATGTTGAGAAATATTCATATGTGCATATATGTAATCTTTGTGAGATGTATATTATTATAGCGGTGTGTAGAGAGAAGATAAACTATTCTCGTGATATGAATTAATGGCGATGATGATGATGATGTGCATGTACTTGTGATTTAATTTGAAATGTGAGCTGAGTGAGGTTCCTAGATAAGTTGAGGGAGTACATCGTGAAAACTCTAGGTGGATTTTCTGACTGCTGACTATTTTATTACTTTTTCGAACTCGTCATGGTTTCTCTACACTTCTCTTAGCCGTTGTATATGTGCACACTGCATCAAAATGTGAGATAGGATAATATAGTATATATATTATATACTATATATATATATATTCATAATATATATATATATATATATATAGTATACTATATATATATATATAATTATAAGTATAAATATATATAATATAATATAATATATAATATATAATGATGAAATCCTTTCACCGAAATAGTATATGCTAGTTCAAATTTGCAGGCGTTTTATTTGCATGTTACACTAGTATGAACAGGTTCTGCGAATATGATGTAATAGGGATGTAATAGAAGAATTGGGATTTGATTTTATAGGGTGTAGGGATCTTGAGCTTATGGATTATTTGAAGTTGCATATGAAGAATGTTACTTTGCTTTGGAGACAGATCGTTAGTATTTAACTTCTTCTTGGTGTCTTTTCCGCTCTTGTAATCAGTAGCTTGTTGTCTAGTTTCTTATTGGTTTTAT
This sequence comes from Trachelipus rathkii, assembly GCA_015478945.1. Taxonomy (NCBI): domain Eukaryota; kingdom Metazoa; phylum Arthropoda; class Malacostraca; order Isopoda; family Trachelipodidae; genus Trachelipus; species Trachelipus rathkii. The sequence continues at coordinate 7,782 of JABUQX010058490.1, forward strand.
ATTTGCTTTTTTATAATGGCTTGTAGTTTCTTCTTTTGGTTTTATATTTACTTAGTTTCTTTTTTGATACTTTAGATTTTCTTATGACTTTTTTTGTTGTAGTGTTCAAGTGCTGTCTGTTTCCAACACATCAAAGTGATTGCCTCATCATTTTTACTCTTCTTTCTTCATATTTTGGTTCAGTTGAAGGTAAATTACTCATATCTTTTCTTAAATCTGATTTATATATATATATAAGATTATTATATATATAATATATACTATATAATATATATATAATATTATATTATATATATATATATATAGTATATATATATAAAATATTTAAAAAAAATTGGAAAAGGTGATAAAATGAAATTTATAAGTCTCCACAAATGAGAAGAAGGAACGCTGTGAGGAGAATCTTTAGAAATGAGCAAAATTTTGGGGGGATCGTTCCTTAGTGCGGAAAATTTTTTAAGGTGATTATATTCTTCTAAGTCGTTATATATATTTAAGTAAGACAGAGCATTAAAGTTAAAAAAACAAGACCAACAACGAATTTCTCGATTATTTTTCCTACTCATTTCAGATTCAGCAGACGCAACCACAATGATAAGGTATGGAATACCAGGAATAATACCAGACTATCCAAAAACTCATACGATACCCAGAACATATCAAAATTAAGATGAAAATTTTTTTTATTTTTTTAGACAAACATGGAAATAGAATGAATTTGACTATTGGGGCAATAATAAAAATAATTATTACTTGTAAGTTTTGGGGAAAGAAACAATTAAGTATTGCTTTTTTGTAAAATTATTGAACATTAAAGAATCAGAATTGGATACAAGATATTAATTATTATTAAACATGGAGTATAACAATATTTTAACATTCATTACAAACAGTGTTTTAATGCAATTTTGATATGAATTATACATTTTTTTTTTGTGAATCTTAACCCATTTTTCTAACATCTTCAAGCTTTTCTGGTGGAGATCATAAAATCAAAACTGTATTCATATTCTTCCTTTTTTTTAGTTAACCAAATTCTCCTTTAAAGATTTATCGTATTGTTTTACCATTGTTTTCATTTTTCTTTTTAATTCTTATTTCTTCTTTACGTTTATTATTTTTCTTTTCACTTTCTATCTTTCCTGAGACATAAAAAGAAAGGAGAACTTAAAAGAACTTTCACAACAATTATATGAATGTATCCAATCTAGATTTTCACTCATATATATATATCTATATAATAGTATATATAATTATATCTATATATATGATATATATACTATATATTATATAAATATAATATAATATATATAATATATATCATATATATATATATACTATATATAGTATATATTATATATAAATACCGTATTATATATATATATATATACTATATATTATATATATGTATATATATATATTTATTTATATTTAGTATATATATAATAGTATATATACTATATATAATATATTATAGTATATAGTAATATATATATTGAACTAGCTTTTTAAGAGATTCATGTAGTTCAAGATCTATGTCAGTAATAATAATAACATACATATAATAAAAATAGCAGTAAGTAGTACGTTGTAAATATTTTTTTTCCTAATCTTGGTAACATTCTTATTTATCTTTGCGATACAAGCTGTAACAATATAAAGATTTAGAAACATAACAAGAAATAATAACAATAATAATTTGGAAATTGAAGGATTTAAAATTAATTATATATATACGTATCTATATATACTATATACTTAGTATATTTTATATATATATATATATATATATAAGTATATAGTATATATATATATATATATATATAGTATATATTATATATATTATATAGTATGTGAGGAAAGGCTAAATGGATACAAGATATTTAATCGACTAAGAAGACTGAGAAGATTGTTGACTATACTTTTCTTTCTCTAATATATTTTTAATGTTATGGATTTTGCTCTTAATTAATGTGAAGATGATGATGATGGATTTGAAAATATTTTAATAAAATAATAAAGGCGATATATATTATAAGTATATAATATAATAGTAATATTAGTATATATATATATATATATATATTAGTATCATATAGATATATATATATATTAATATATATATATAATATATAATTATATTATATATATATATATATTAATCACTAATGATTTTTTTAATTGCCAACAAGTCTTTTATGTTTTTAGTTTGTATTTATTTTTTCAGCTTGATACTAATTTATTTTTTAGTTTTAATTCATTATTTTTAATCATTATTTATTTAAGTTTATTTTTCAGAAATTTTTTTGTCTTTGTTTTTAAAATAGCACCAACCACTGTATTTATTTAAGTTTCAATTAAAATGCACTTCGAAATTTTATTCTACTTTTTGTATTATTATTATTATTGTGGAATTCCTGATGATGATAGTGAATGTGGGGGTGTGGCATAACCCTGCTTTTGGGGGTGTATGACTCGTCTCAAAGCTTCTGTGAAGCGCTTCAGTCACTTTCTAGTGGAGTGCGGGGGGGATATGTCATCGTATCAGTGGATGCACGGCGTTAAGTGAAACCTCACTTGATTTTGGTGTTGCTATATTGTATGAGGCTTTGGTGAAGGTCAAGGGGGTTAAGGCTCCCCCTGGGGTTGGTAAAAAAGGCCGTGAGTGTCTTGGAGCTGAAATCAAGATCGGGGTTCGAAAGTGTCCAGGGGGCCCGCCCCCCGCCAGACTGTCTGTTATAATATAAAGAAAAGAGTCAATAAGTATTCAAAATAGCCTTAAAAATATTATTTAAAATATCAAGAAAGAACTAACTGGTACCTATTAATTAATTAGTATGTTAACAACAACCATGCTTCAAATATACATGAGCGCCTATAGAGGGAGGCGGAGAGGGGACGGTTGGTAATTCCCCTTTAAAACCTCGGTTCTTTCCCTTCTCCCCAACAAAATAAGCTTAATATAATAAAAATTGAAAATAATTCTGATGATATATTGCAACTTCTTAAAGCTATGCATACTATATAAATAAATTTCAAAATATTACAGATTAAACTGTGGATAACCCAGGAAGCTTCAATTATTATTCCCCATTTGGCGCTAAAAAATTACTTATAATTAATAATAACATATATTATTGTGTGGATTTGTATCTTTTACGGTTCAAATAATTATTTATTTAAATTTTGAAGTAATTTTTTTGTATAGAAAAGGTCGTCAGCCTTTTTTTATCAGAAAAAAAAACAGGTCTAAATAATAATCTAAAAATTCTCTTTGTAATGAGCTTTCTAAACCCAATTAAAATTTTTTTTTTTTGAATTGTGGCGGGGTGACCACTTATTATATTATAAAAGGGGGTCTCCGCAATAAAATTCTAAATTAATTTGTGTATTGGTGACAGACTCATTACAATTTAAATTTAGGCATAACTTTCTTAATTTTAATCCAATATGCATCAAATAAAAGGCAAATTATGCAACATTGAGTGGGCTCTAAAAATTCGATTGTGAGCGCTTTTGTGACTCTGTCCATTTGTTTTCTGTTGACATTCCAATAAAAACCATATACCCATTCCGACCTTTTTGCCTTAGTCATGAAAAATACATGCCATAATTTTTTAGTCTCAATTTTCAAGTATTCGATATAGGGTGTATGAGTTTATCCCAAAAGTGGGGAAAAAAAAATACTTCAAAAGAAAAAAAAAAAAAAAGAAAAAAAAAAAAAAAAAAAAAAAAAAACCGCTCCAAATCTACGTTTTAAAGCTCATTTAATATGCGACATTAAATGTAAATTGGATGAAAATTATTCACAAATCTAAATTATAAGGATACAGTCACAATACCAAAAAAAATATGAACCTATTATTCCTATGATATGGGGCTACAGATCCTTCCTCAAAATTTAATCTGTCTCTCCATTTATAGGCGCATATATATATAAGTATATATAATATATTATATATATTAATATATAAATATATATATATATATAATAATATAAATATATATATTATATATATATATATATATATATATATATATATATATATTATATAAATATCATAGTAAGGATCAATCCTTTGAGATGGGAATGATGAAGATGAACTTCAAATAATAATCGTTTTTGTATTAAAATAATGTGATATTTACAACAACAAAAAAAATTCTGAAATTAAAGACAGAAAGAGTGATGAGAGAGAAAGAGAGAGGTTTAGAAAGGAGCAATAAAATTGATCTATTTAAAACAGTTTCATTTATGCAAAATTGTATAAAATATTCAGAATATTAGTTTCGTTCCTGAAGGCACATTGTAACTCATCCAATGGGAAACTTAACAATTCCTTTTCAACCATAATATAAAATTAATGACAATTAAGATGATTTTAAACAATGATGTCATCTATGCACGTCTGCACGATTATAATTATTTGACTGCCGAGTTGACAAAATACGAACGTTGACTGTGGAAACGCTTTTGAATTTTTTTTTTTTTTATTATTTTGAACGCGTAAAGATTCGTCGGAAGGAGTTTCATTATATGCTTTGATTGGCTATGTTCACCACCAATCATTAACGAAACATACACGCCTGTCAGTTGTACTATAAATTAGTGAAAATTCAATAAGTACAGAGGTATGAAACTAGATCATGATAAGAGTATATGAACGGCGTAATAGATAAATTTTATGGCCCACTACAAAAATCCAAAACTAGGTCTTATATAACCAATGGCGAACTGTAAAAAATTCTATCAACTGGTTTTCTGCTTAGTCACAAAAGTTAACTGGAGGTTAGTTTCATGTTTAATGAAATAAACAAGAGTTAACTGCCAGTTCGCTTTGCAGAAAAAGTTTTTAAAAACAAGTTAGCGCAAACCAGTTCCAGTTCACCACTGTATATAACCTATGTAGAGGTACATTTATATTTGGTTATTTTTCGTTAGTACAAATACAGTTCGAATGATTTTATTAAATACTAAGAGTTGCTAATTAACATTACATTAACCCTGGCTTTAATATTTTAATAATCTTTAAATAACAGTCTTATGCCTATAACATGTAATTATCATTAAAAGAAGGGCTGCAAAGTCGCTAACTATTTTTTTTTGTTCAGATCCAACTCTGGTTCAGACTCCTGACTAAATCATTTTTAAATTATCCTGAATCCCTTTGTCTGAATTCTTTTATTTTATAATAAAAGATTTTCATAAGTACGGATGGCAGTTTAAGCTTAGCAGACCTTGTTAAAAAGTCTATTGTACTTAATGAAAATTTCGACAAAATATCTTGCACTAATTTTAGAAAAAATATTACGTCTTACAAGGTTCAATCATACTGTTTAAGATAAATCTAATAAATGTTTACATTAAAGGGTTAATCCATAAGAAAGAAAAAAATTCTTTGCAAGCCCATATTTAAAGCATGTATATTTCACATGCTGCTAACTTTGTATATTGACAGTTCAAAACCATAATTTTGTTTTTATTTAAATCAATTGCAACAGGTTGACCGTTTTATTTTTTATTTTTGGTATTTATATGGGTTAGCTTTAGCTTCTTTATCTCCACTGGTAATTCCTGGGACAAATTCTCAAGTATTTTGATGTTAAGCAAGTTGCAAGGTACGATTTGATAATTAATATTTGCTTCTAAAAATATTTCGAGCATTTTTTGTTAAAAATGTTATCAAAATTTCTGTCATTTTTGGATTGATTATTCAGAGGGGAAAATTTTTTTTTTGAGGTTTAAAGTTACACTTATGATTTCATTTAAAAAAAAAATAATCTTGTACATTTTATTTTCTACAAGATATTCAAAAATGAATTTTTGCACAAATTTTAGGGCATCTTTTCAAATATTTAAAAATCTGAAATTTACACACATATTAAAATACTCTTATCATGTCTATGTTAAATATTGAGTTAGTACAAGGTCGTAACCAGGGGGGAAGGGTTGAGGGGGTCTGCACCTTCCGAAATTATTTAAAGTATCAAAATTTTTTGTTGGCTCAAGTCTCTTAATTTTAATTAATTATTGGAATATTAAAAATAGTAATCAAAGCAAATTAAGAGTATATATTAATATTAATAAAATTGAGGAAAACATTTGTGGTTTAAGAAGAGAAATTTTTAAGTTTAGTGATGAATGTTGAAAGCACAAAAGTAGAATATCTAGCGGAGGCAATATTTCAAAGGTTGAAATAAAAATTGACTTTCTGACTGACCAACGACATGATGGTGCAGCAGCAATGAAGAAAGGTTTTAGATAAAGTGTTCAAACTGTCGGAAATATACAATGGCATTGTATGTTCTTTGCCGTTGATATTCATATACTATAGAGTACAAAAGATTAGAAATTTTGTTGGCAATGTGAAAACAACTGGGTACTATTTTAGTTTACCAAGGCGGAAACTATTTTAATAGAAAAAATAGGAAAGATTTTCCCTGAAAACTAAATGGGAATAACTGACACGAATGTACGAAAGAAGGTTAGTTGAAAGTTGCAATGGATTTTTACAATTTAGAGAAGGTTCTAAAACCATTGTTGAAGCTTTTTAGGGGATGAGATCAAGATGAGATGCTTGAGATGGATCAAGACATTGAATCTTCTTCAAAGATGAGATGCTCGAGATGAATCAAGACATTGAATCTTCTTCAAAAGCCTTAAGTTTTTTTTTTAAATTTGTAAGCACGAGCGAATTATAAGCTAAATTATGAGTCATTTTAACGAATCCACGGTTCAAGAGGAAATAGCTCACAATAAAAGAAAGTATAAATAATGAAACATATAGGAAATTGATGCAAGGCATGCTGACAGCCGCAATTAAAAATGAATGTAGCAGTGAACATAAACTTGATAAGACGATTGAATTGCGAAGCGGTTGTGTTGACTTCTATGAATATAATTCTACATTGCTGGACATTCAAAAAACGGGCTCGAACTTATCAGAACTAGAAGCTCTTAAATACTTAAATGACGACTCTTGCACTCTCTAGTCACTAGATATTTATCCTTCGGTAAGGAAAATTTTCATTAAATTTAACACACCACTTCCTTCTTCTGCTCCTGTTCAACGTCTCTTTAGCTATGCAGATCATATAGATGCTCCTAAAAGAGGTAACCTTTCAAACAATATATTTGAAAAGTTTGCCATGTTGAAGGGAAATACAAATCATGTTTAATATATATATATATATATATATAGTCATCCTTAAATTTATTATATATACTATATAATAATATATATATATATATTATATATATATATATTATATATTATTATATATATATTATATATATATTATATATTATTTATTATGGCATCCATAAAAGTAAAATCATCAATGGAGTATGAACCTGCAAGCATGCAACCAGTGGGTCTACTATCGATCCTGGTTCCGTCTCAAATAACGATTAGACGTAAAAGGCTTTGTGTTTTTTTTTAAAAGAGTAACCTTGAAATAAATAGTATAAACTGTAATGTTGCCTAAGTAATATATATATATATATATTATATATATATTATTTATATATATATATAATATAATATATATATATTATATATATATATTAAAATTATTACATAAATATATAATATGTATATTATAGTTGTATGATAGTGATATATATAATTGTGGGTCTGGTGAAGGGGGCCTGGCAACCACCCACTGAAGAGTCCAAAGCCGCCCCCCGGGACGAACGCAATTTATCGTGACAACGCTCACTCTCTTGAACATCATCTAGTCTTCAGCTAATGAAGGAGGTTCTCAAGTCAACTCACTTACCCCTACATATTGGTGACCCTGGAGTGGCAATTAGTGCCACTGGAGTGGCACAACGACACCAGTCCAGCATCCCATTTTCTCTCAAAGTTGTTTCGCCGTGGTAAGACATGTCGTGATAGAGTTTGTTTTTACCACAATCGTTCAACGCGGCATTACATCATTTCAAGTTTCTTCTGCTTGGGCGCTGCTCTGTTCGTTCATCCTGTAACGCCTGTACTGTGCTTCTCACTGCAGGTGCAGACCAACTGCACGTAGATACAGAGTGGTCGAAGCATTCTCAGTGGCTTTAATGTGTGCACACCTAGCTCTAATCTGACAGCTGACCGACGTCCTTTCAGGTGCGCAGAGGGAGTGGGTTGCTCGCGGCATTGTACTGGGGGAGTTTTCTGTGGCGTCTGGTGAAAGGGGCTGCACGCACACTGAAAGTCCAAAGCAGCCCCCGGTGGGACGAATACGCCCAATCTTTCGTGACAACGCTCATCTCTTTTCGACTCATCATAGTCTTCAGCTATAAGGAGGTTCTCAAGTCCAACTACTTACCTCGCTTCATAGATATATATATACGGGTGATTCAAAATATGGTAAAAATTTTTGGTAATGATAAGAAATGCAAAAATAAAGGTAAAGTTCCTATAAAGGTATGACGTAATCTGCTTAGTTTTCCGTCTGCCTGTCTTTTGTGTTTTTTTACTAATTATTTTGTATCTATACGAAACCAAGTAGGTACAAAACCTATATTTAGGATGAGTACTGTTGTGTGTAGTGCTAATGACGAACAAAAAGAAGTATTAAATTTACTATAAATTTAAAAATGGCAGCTGTTAAAGTATTTGAGGCGACATTCCATGAAGCGGATGATTAGGTTAAAATGTTAAAGAAACAAAAACACCTATTGTTGTAACTTGTACTCAATAATGTATAATTTGAATAAATTAAGACTATTAATTAACTAAGGGAGAATTAATTTTTGTAATTGGAAACATCTTAATAATAATAACAACTTCTTCCACAAAAAAGTACATCCTTTCCATTAAAACATTTCAGCACATTGTTGACCAAAAAAACCAACTACTGTATACAATAATGCACTGTCTTTGTGTTACCCATTGCAATGTAACTCATTGACTGTGTCTCTCTCTCTTACGGGTTTCTTTCGTTATTGAATATGGAACGTAATTACCACGTGTATTCATATACTCTGAACTAGCTGACATGCATCTAATGTCTGGGATGGGACGCTGCAATAGTTCTGCAGCAAAACGTTTGTACCAAGAGAATATCCCAACGAATTTTGATCCAAGCGCAAGGTTTTGGCCACTATTCATCAACGCCTCTGTTTGAAACAGGGTATTTGCAGTCCAAAGAGCACACTAATGCAGGCAGACACAGATCTACTAGGACTGTTTGATTTAGAAGAAATTAGTACTTAATGAAATTTCTGAGCATCCTAAATAGCACGCGAGATTGTCACTACAGTTTAATTCGAACCTATCTAGTATTTGGAGGTTCCTACACGAGCAACAGTTATACCCGTACCACGTCCATCAGGTGCATACTCTATTGCCACGTGACTATGCTCCCCGTGTTGTTATTTGCCAATGGTTTTTGAACAAATGTATTGACCCAAAATTTTTAACGAAGGTTTTTTTACCGACGAGGCTCATTTAACAGAACAGCTATCGTTAACGTTCATCAACGAAAGACCATTTGGGCCAGTACTGAGAATCCTCATGAATTAAACAGAATCGTTCTACAACAATAGTTTTCAGTAAACATTTGGGTAGGAATTTTACATGATTATGTACTGATGTTGAGCTTCCTCCAGGCTTAATGGCAGAATAATCTACTTAAACTTTTTGAAACATGAGCTCCGTTAATTTGTTTGATGATATAGCTCTTCAGTCTGCGCCAAAACATGTGGTTTATGCATGATGGGACTACTGAACACTTTAGTGCTGCAGTTCGTGAAACACCTTGAATGAGGCTTTCCCAATTCAGGATAGGTCGAAGGTGGCACCAGTTCGTGGCCGAGCAATTCAACTGAGACTAAATCCTTTTGGATTATTACTTTTGGGGACATTTAAAGACCTTAGTATACTCTTCTGCAATATCTACGATTAACGATTATGAACGGAATGAAACGATCAAAACAGACTCCTGGAATATTTGAACAGGTCTGACAATCGATAGAAGACTCTGGACGCCGTGCATTGGGAACAATGGAGGTATTTTCAACATCATCTTTTAGTCCTTTTGATTATCATTTGCAGGTGGTTTTTAGAAGCAGTATAAGTTGTGTTGTAAAAAAATAAACTATCATACAATAATAATATGTTAATTTCCCCCTATTCCGAATGAGTTATTCGTTCTCAAATACTTTTAACGTCGCCATTTTTTAAATTTAAAGAGTTTGTAGCTTACTTGTTTCCACTACTAAAGGATATTTATTAAAAACATATACAGACAGCCAGACGGAAAACTAAGCCACATTACGTCATACCCTTATAGGAATTTTTACCTTTATTTTTTTGCATTTCTTATCAATTACCAAATTTTTACCATAATTTTTGAAATACTTGTATATATGTATATTATATATATATATTTAATATATATATATATATAATAATATATTATAATATATATATAGTATGATATATATTATTATATACTATATATATTATTTAATTCTTGCCCCTGGACTTCCCTTATTTGGGGAGTGCATGTCATTTTCAGAAACGAGGCAACCTCGACCGGGCGAGGCCATAGCTCTCAGGGAAGAGATTTGACAGAGTATTCTGTATGGAGCAGGAGGTGTTCAACAGGTTTCAGCTTCTATTAAGCATCTAACACAGAGTGGGGATGGAGTATGTTGAGGTCGAAACCTATGTTTGTATTCCTGAAGATCTGGGTGATGCCCGGATCTTAATCTAGAGAGTGAGATTTGCATCTTTCATGGGAGTGTGTTTTAAGTTGATGGTATTGTGAGGGGATGGGAATTTATGAGGTGATTTGGTGGGTGGTTGTTGAGGTATTGCAGTGTAAATTGTGTTTTGAGAGAGATGTGTTATTTGGGGGAGGGGGAATGGTTCCAAAGAGTTCGCCGTAATAGAGAGGAGATCTTAAACGATGTATAGGGTTATTCTTGTAGGTAGTTATGACATGGGCGAGTAGGGTCAAGAGTCTTGGCATAGAATTGTGTTCCTATCATATTTAGATGATCCTAAGTGGGGAGAATTTTTGCTTCTTCATGCATGTGTTGGATAGGGGTGGGTTTTTAGACAACCTGTAATTTTTCGCAGGGCGGTATTTTATTTTTCTTTGTAATTTAAATTTATTAGTTGATGCTGTTTGAGGATACCAGACTGTTGATCCATAGTTAATTGTAGTTCTTGAGAATTGTTTAAATGTAGTTGAAAATGTGGTTGTTTTGTTGCTGAAGCTGTGTTGAGATAAAGTTCGTAGGACATTTAATTTTTTGTTTGGTGTGCTATGATGTTTTGAATGTGAAGTGTAAAGGTGAAGTGGGTGTCGAAGGTTATTCCGAGTATTTTAGGTGTTTTGTTTAAGGGGATGATGGAGTTATTTAGGGTTACTTGTGGGCGAGGGGATGATTGGTCTGTCTGTGATAACCAAGGTTATAGATGATTTCTCAGCAGAGGCCGACATTCTGTTGGAAGATAACCAGGCTTCTAGGTGATTTAGGTAAATCTGAGTGAGATTTGTGGCAACTGGTACCGAGTGGTCTGATATGATCATAGTTTAGTTTATGTCATCTGCGTAGGTTATTAGTTTTGAACTGGGAGTTTTGGGGGTAGGGATATCAGCTGTGAAGAGGTTAAACAAGAATGGATATAGGATGGCTCCCTGGGGTACTCCATTTCTTAGTTTTACTGTTTTAGAGATTTAAGGTTTGCTGGATACCTGAGCAGTGGGTCCGGATATGAAATTAGATAGTCATTTTTTGTAAGTGCTATGGAAGGAAGAATTTAGAATTTATTGGATGAGAATGTGTCTAGGTACTGTGTCGAAGGCTTTACTAATGTCAATCGCCAGGAGTGTTGTTCTGTGGGAAGGTGTGCTCTGTTTAACCCATTTCTCATGTATTATGAAATATTTGTTAGGGCTGTTGAGGTAGAATGGGATTTTTTAAAGCCATGTTGGTGATTTGGGGAGTGAAAATTTAGTTGGATTTTGGTGAATATGATATTCTCCATTAGTTTGCACAATGAGGAAAGGAGAGATATGGGTCGGTATGAAGAAGGTAGGTTGGGATCTTTTCTGGGTTTTAATTTGGGTATGATAATTGCTTTATTACAGTGTGAGGGGATATAGTTAATAGACCCAGAGATGTTGGCCGGGCCGGAAGCTGGGATATTTTTTGAGGTTTGGTAAGTATAGTTCGTGTTTGTGTAGAAAATGGTGGTTGGGGTTGATTTCCAGTTGTGTTTTTAAGAGTTTGCGTATTATTTTTCTATTATTTGAATGGGAAAGTTTGTTGGAGATATTAGAATATTGGGCAATAATATTGCAATGCTGTTTGGGGGAAGGGAGGGATTTATTTTGTCCTCTTAAAACTTCGTTTGCGATTATGGGAGTTGATTATTGTTATGGGAGTTATAGAGACGTTTTATTACTTGCCACGTTCTTTTTCTTCAGGCCTACCCATATTGTTGATTAGGGGTTTCTTGAATTTATGTTTTATGGGTTGAGATGAGATTCGAGATTTGTGTTTAAGGAGTTCATTTGTGCAGTCAGATATGTAGTATGTTTTTTGTTGTCGAATGAAATATCTTTGCTTTATCAAGTTACAGATTTCTGGTGTTAATGAGGGGTTGTAGTGTTTATATGGTCTTTTGGTGTGTAAAGGTTGGAGGCTTTTTTTGGACTACTCTGGTGAGATTATCTATGGCTTTATGTAGAGAGTGGGAATTACCAATTTCTAGTGGAGAAAGGTATGATTCGACGTATTGGGTGACTTTCGGCCAGTTTGCTTTTTTGTAGTTTTGTAAAAGTTTAAGTTCTTATGGTTGACTACTTCTTTATTGTATTATATGTGATTTATTATTGGGGTACGCGGTCTGATGGGAGATCAATTTCTGTATTCAATCATAGTTATATATATATAAATAATATATATATATATATATATATATTATATATAATATATATATATAATATATATATATATATATTATATATATATATATTATATATATTATATATATATATATATATATATTATATATTATATATTAATATATATATTTATAATATATATAAATGGTTTTTGGGCAGGGAGGCTAAAAGAGTTGGACCCCTCCCCAATACAGAATAACCTATAGTTGTCAAAGTGGCAAAAAAAAATTCTTTTTAATTTATACACGAAACAGCTTTCCTGCAATTTTCTACATTTTCCTTTGATAAGTTTAACTCACACATACCTCAACTTGATTACAAAACTGTGGTTATATTGTGGGTGGCCATGAATTGGTATTTAAATATACATAAAAAAAAAACGCTTGATACTACTCAGACGAACCAAGCGTTTGGAACGCCGTCGAAACCGACTTCAGTTTGTGGTACATGTCTAAGTTGAGTCTTAAATTAAATATTTTTTGATAATTTTAACTTTATCTATTTGTATGTATAAAGATAATAAATAGATAACCATTATTTTTACATTAACTTAACCCGATATCCCACAACAGTTATTCTAGAAATTAAAAAATTTGAAATTTTTTTATTCAGTTTTTGAATGAGGAAGAGAAGGGGCTAAACCTGGACAAAAACATTGCCAAACATTTAAGTAACAATCGAAAGAAAATTACTAACTCAAAATTTCTAATGATAATAATTTACATCAATAGAAGAAGAAAGGAAAGAAAGAAAAATGAAGACAATTCCTAAATATTCACTAGAAAAAATCAATATAATAATATAATATGTACTAGATCGAAAAACTTTAAACAAAATTTAATTCAATTAATATATATATATATATATATTATATATATATATATATAATTTATCTATATATATATATATATTATAATTATATATATATATATTTATATATATACTTATATATATTATAATATATATATATATATATATATTAGTATTAGGCGATGTACATGTCCGAATCTGCCAGTTTTTGTGGACTAGGTCAAATTTATCCGAGTCCAGCAATACGTAACATTATTAAAGCTTTTTATCTAATCTTTTTAATTTTTCTAATCTTTTTAAAAAAAATTATAATGTTTTAAAAAATTTTTTTGTTTTACAAATATAAATTTAAAATACACAGAACCGACGAGGGCGATAGCATGTGGGACTAGCTTAATAAGTGCAGACATTCTATTACACGTACAGTCATATGAAGGATATTGAATAATTTAATTTTTCTAAGGATATCAAAAATATAAAAATTCAGAAAAATTTTAAAACAAATTTGCGCCGTAATATTTCTCTGATAATCAAAAATATTTAATAATAAAAATAATAATAATAAAAATACTTTCTATAGTAGTTCTTGTTGAACAGAATTGCAATTGATTGGGGGTTTCTTAAAAGAGATCAATCACAGAATGTCTAGATAAGTCAGTTTGTTGTTATTCAAATTAGACCTGCAATTGATTGGGGGTTTCTTAAAATAGGTTAATCACAGAATGTCTAGCTAAGCCAGTTTGCTCTCATCTATCATTCTTAAACATATTAGACCTGCAAGTTATTGGGGGTTTCTTTGAGGAGGTCAATCATTGAATGTCTAGCTAAGACAGTTTATTCTCATCTATCATTCTCATACATATTATATCTGCAATTGATTGGAGGTTTATTAGAAGAGGTCAATCACTGAATGTCTAGCTAAGCCAGTTTGCTCTCATCTATCATTCTTAAACATATTAGATCTGAAACTGATTAGGGGGTTTCTTTGAAGATGTTAACCACTGAAAATAAAGGACAATGAATGTCTAACTAAGTCAGTTAGTTCTCATACATATTAGACCAATCTTGAATAAGAGGCTGATGCTTAACAGCTGACAAAGACATCTATGCTGATTCCAACTGTCTTGCCATTCTTTGTTATTAATATATTAAATTGAGTGTTTGAATACTTTAAAGTATCAAGTATCCATAACAGAATAATCAACTGCTGCAGCATCCACTTCATTAAGTAGTGTTGCTTCCACATGTCCTGGAATCCAAATGAAGTATATTTGTCTGACACTCAACTCCGCAATTAATACAGGAATTTTAATTCATATAATAAAGTGATAAAATTTATCCATTAATATTATTATTGTGATAAAGGAAAAAAGATATAAAAATAACAACCCTGGTATGAGGTTTTGATTAAGAGAACTGTATATTAAGCAGTAAATACAAAAAGATTTTCATTTGATAAAAAATTTATATTTAAAATCATAACCCAAAAGTCATAACCCAAAAGAGAACTGTATATTAAGCAGTAAATACAAAAAGATTTTCATTTGATAAAAAATTGATATTTAAAATCATAACCCAAAAGTCATCCTTTTGCCAATATAATGAAGATAAAATCTCTCTAAAAACTTCGCTGAAATAATACAGATGCTCTATTGCTTTTTGGACACGCATTTTAAACTGTACTAAAAGTAAACATTACTAAAGTTGTAATTATAAGTTAAGAGGTAAAGCAATCATTGGAGATAGTCTCTTATAAATACTTTTTTTAATTAAAAAAACACTTAATATTCAGTTAATAAAAACTAATCTTATTAGATGATCATATTTCGATAGTCTTGCCGCTTGCAATAATGTTTAGGCTCATTCATTTTCTTTTATTATTAATGACATTATGATATAAGTTCAGCTTCTAGAAAGTCTTTGTCTTTTCTACATAAGGTCAGTCCAATTCCCTGGTTTTATTAACGATCAAGGATTGTACTTTAATCTCTGTGAGAAAGTCAAAACTAAGTTTATGCTTGACCGCACGATACTTATAAAATTGCAATAGAATTCTTCTATCTGATCCTCACTTATTATTTCCAAAATATTTTAAGATTACCATGTGTTTCTCGGCTTTACCTTTAATATATTTAATATTTATATTCCAAGTTAACTACTGGTCAAAATATAATACAAGAATTATTTGTGAAGCTGTGTATACGTGTTCCTGCTCATGAATGGTTACATAAAAGGGAATCAATTGTAGAACATCTTGTGAATTCGACACAATTGCTTTTGAACACTGAAAAATTTAACCACAGGTTCTATGATCAAAATAACTAGTAAATATTAAGCTTCCCCAACTGCTTAAACAGAAACCTAAAAATATGAAGCAGATAACCAAAGTGTAAAATCAACTGCATAGAACAAAAAAAAAAAAATACTGTATCAGTAGAGGTCATTCCAATGAAAGAGCATGTTATTATAAGGGGAATCTCCCCATTCCCGAGTACTACCTTCCAAGACACCACAATCCAACAGTCTCTACTGTAGTTTACACCACTTGTGTCTGTGTTTTTCTATTTTGCTAATTGAAAGGATTGGGGGAAAAATTTATTTTCTTTCATTTCTAAAGTACTACATGGCAGATTACAACATTAATTTTTTAGTTAAACTATATCTCATATACTACATAAATTTACAATTTATTTTGTAATTTTAAATTATTATTATTATTATTATTATTATTGATTATTATTATTATTATTATTATTATTATTATTATTATTATTATTATTACCTTATATTTATTATATGAAAAAAATTTCTGATACAATAATTTACTATATTTTTGTTGAAATAGGATCTGCCATAATTTGGAATCAAATTCGGCCTAAAATCTGGACTCGGTACATCATTAAAAAATATAAAAAAAAATATATATATATATATATATATATGATCATATATTATATATATATATATATATATATATATATTATATTATATTATATATATATATATATATATATATTATATTATATATATATATTTATATAAAATGTATGGATGATAAAATCAGAAAAAGAACAATGAGCGAAAAAGACACAAAAATACAGATAATAATAATAATAATAATAATAGAAAGCGAAATATTTTTATAAAAAAAAATTAATAAAAATATTCATGCAAATCGAAAAAAAAGGCTTCAAAAAATAGGACAAAACTGTAGCTAACAAAAAAAAAAAAAAAAAAAAAAACAGAGTGCTCTGCGATATCACGGTCGGTGGTTAGTGGAGGTTCACATGGTGGAAACTACTTCGTGTTTAAAGCCTTAGACCAGGGACCCAATGATCGAGCACGCTCTCAAGAGTATAAAGAGTATATAGAATTCGATGAATAATTTAAAAAATTGAAAGGTAGGTACGTCTTAATAAATATTAATAAGTAAATAAATAATAATAAAAGCCGTAAGGGCCCCTGATTGGTGGAAGTTTTATAAAAGAAAAAGTTCGTTAATAAGAACGTTAATGAAGTTTAAAAGAAAAATAACAAAATCATAAGCGCCGTTGAACTAATTATATCATTTATTAAGAGTTAATAATATAACTAAAGCACGAAAAAAAAACAAAAACACATCACCATCATAATTACTGTTCGTGGAAAGAAACTTCTTGTATACCATAAAGAAAATGAAGGAGATAAAGTTTTTGTCTCCCACAAGAAGCCACGTTTCACTAACTTGGCATAAATGCGTAAGGCCTTGGTAGAAGGTGTGCGGTGGGTGTCCCTGTGAATGGGGCTCCTACTGGGGGGCCCGCACCAGCAACACTTCCCCCAATATATCGCCTGCTCTCTTCTTTATTAAAGAGTACCGGGCCAGTACACAGTGCGGACGTCTCCCCATTACCAGTTCCCGCCGGTATTAAAGGGTGAATGGAGGAAGGGCCCCCGGTATAAGGCTTCGCATACACTGGGGGATGAGGATTAGATAAAGGAGTTGTTATCCCCCCGTACTGGAAAATAGGCTGAGGGGGTGGGGTCCCAGTAGAGCCACCCAACATCTGGTGAGTGAAGTTAAAAGGTTTAAAATAAAAACATGCAAAAAATATTAACGGTGAAGTGATAAAAACTATCACACAACCTGCAGTCATGTTTCATCCATACACAGTTTCGATCAACCCTAGCATCACAAATGCGACATTTATCACTAAATGAATAATCTGATACAGCAAAATACATTAAAATAAAAGACTTTAACAAACGATAACCTTAAATCAGTTAATTTTGGACAATGATAAATAAAGCGATCATAAAAAAAATGATGACAAATGAAAATTTGATAAAAAAAAATTTATATATCGTTCCCCCAACAATGAAACACGATAACTAAAAAAAAAATTGTTTTTATAACACAAAGTAAAAAACAAAGAAAACTCTGTGTTTGAAAATAAAATTTAGAGGATTCACCAAACAAACTGGAAAACTCAAAATTTGAAACTTGAAAATTTTAACTTAGTATGTTTTCCATTGTAAGGGAACGATATATAAAAAAAATAGAATACAAACACACAGACAATAAGAACAAATTCTTATAATAATAATAATAATAATAATAATAATAATAATAATAATAATAATAATAATAATAATTAGTTATATTACAATAGAATAATTGAGATAAAAAAACATTTTACTTTTTCACAACCCTTACACAACATTCAATATATCCTCGGTGTACTTGAGTGACAACTAAAAATTTATAATTTTTTAGTCATATTAGTAAATTAAGAACACAAAAAAAATCAAAGTTCCTGTCCAAAGAATTTTTATGCAAACGCCGTTCCTATAACTAAAATAAAAGACACTTCTATAGACAAACAAAAAAAACTTCTAAGATTTCTCTTGAAACTTAACGTTTTTTTTTTCAGTTATGCCACTTTTCAACTGCACCGGCGATATAGTGACTAAGGGATACCATCTCTCTCTATATCTTTCATAACATTCATCCAACATAAATTTCAACAATTATAACTTTTAAAACGAGTCATCTCATACTATAAACGAATATATATATATATATATATATATATATATATCTTTCTAAACATATCTACACAAAGATATATATATATACATAAATAAACAAATATATATATATATATATATATATATATATATATACTCTTTTCTAAACATTCTACACAAAGATGGTTCTCCATACACCCCCCACCCCTACACATTAAAATTTATACATCCATTCAGACAAATTTCAAGAATTTAAAATCTAGTCATACCCAAATAATAATAATAATAATAATAATAATAATAATAATAATAATAATAATAACAAGCACCACATAATATAATTTCATAACATAATAAAATTGCAATGATGAGATATAAAACAATTATGTGCAAAAATTATATTATATATATATATATATATATATATATATATATATATATATATATATATATATATATATATATATATATATATAAATATATATATATATATATATATATATATATATATATATATATATATATATATATATATATTTACCTGGATAGGTGGCCAAAGAAAGTAGGAAATGAGATGCATGTGAAGTTGAGTGGGGGTTGCTGAGGGGAAGTACAGCTATATATTGCCCCGCCGGTGATACCCTGGCCCTCCTGGGGCATTAAAACCCAGAGGCATGCGCATTCCTAAAATAGAGAAGAGAGCAGCATATATATATATAGTATATATATATATATATATATATATATATATATATATATATATATATATATATATATATATATATATACATATATATATATATACTCCATAAAGTTCCCCCATGTCTGCTACTTTAACTCAAAATTACGAGCTTTGTTGCATTCAAATTCTAAACTGTATAGTCCATACCTAAGACACCTAACTCCTCAAATCAGTGGCGTACGCAGTGGGGGGGGGAGATGAACTGTGGGGTTACAGCTCCCCCGAAATTTAAGAAATCAAAATTTTCAAATGAAAGCAATAAAAAAAGGAGTAAATTGCAGTAAAAAAAAAAATAAATAAAAATTCAGCCACCATTCCCCTAAAAATATAATTCTTGTGTATACTCTAGTGCAGTAGTTTTCAAACTAGGGTGCGTCTCGAAATACCTGGGGGGGCCGCGACAAGTGTGAAGAAAAAACCTTATATTTTATTTTTTAGTAATTTTTTTTTTTTTACACGGAATATTGGAATCATTTTAATTCTTAACAACGTTTTAGCCCTCTTCTATACGAGCATTTAAAACGCGGCGTTTCTGGAGCTCCAGAAAAGCAAGTTGAATAGGTTAATGAGAGCATTTATAAGGGGCACTTTTTTTTAACGGAGCGCTTCCCTTTTATTTATAGCTACTTCGACTAAAAGATCTTTGGTTCAAATACTAATCATATACGAAAAAAAAAAAAAAAATAGAGTATACTAGTGATGCAATAGTATCCGACCCCCGGCCGGATATTTTGCCACTTCTAAATGCTCCCACTCTAGCCAGGTATCATTTTCAATATCCAGCCTCCGGCCGGATCTTTCTATTAGGAACTGAACATTTTTTTCTTCAAAAATCAGAACGTTTAATTTTATAAATGCTAAATAGATCATTCATTAGCTTGAGAAATGTCAAGCTTTAATTGTAAGAAATAGTGGTATAAATACATATGCAGTCGATGTAAAATTGTGATATTTTTATTTATTTTTTTACTGAAAGATTTTTAATATTTAAAATGCATCTGATATCGAAACTTATTCTTAATAAACTTTCAGTAAACGGTTTATATGTTATGTACGAAATGGCTTTCTTAAAACAATGTAATTTAAAGTATGTATAATTTTTCCAATTATTATGATCGACAAATATGCATGAAAAATATATAAAAAATGTGATTAACTAAAAGGACAGGTTCGTGTTTAACTCTAAAATCATCAAAATTAAAAATTTATCTAATTTTTAATGTTTTTTTTTAATAAGTTTATCGGAGTAGATGTAATTGGTTGAGTTAAAAAATTTCGATTCAGAACATTTTTCTGTATATCCAAATGTTTGACATCTGATCTCGATAAGAAGTGCTGATTTTGAGTGGCTTTATCTCGAGGAGAAAAAAAAATTAAGCATCTAGATACATGCTATATAAAAGTTTTGAGTTTATACCTCCTTAGTTTCTCGGACCCATATCCCAAAATAAAAAGAAATATGTAGATTTTTTTGTCACATTATCTGAAAAAGGTGAAAATGTTCAAATTGTATTTATTTTTTTTACTATTGGTCCAATTTTTATTAAATGTTCAGATTATACTGAACTTGACAGGATACAAATCTTTTATTTAAATCATTTTTCTATAATACTCAGTAGTTTGACCTCCGGAAACGTCATTAATTCAGCCTGTGTTAACATAGGCATGGAATTTCCAAAGGAAATATGATTTGGGTAGAAGAAGAAGAAGAAGAAGAAGAAGAAGAATAGTATGTTAACTCTTTTAAACTATTTTTTCTCTTAAACTTTCATTCTAAAAACTAGATGAATATTTAAAAATTAAAGCAAATTTTCACTTTTGATAATTTCTACACTCAAATATAAAAATTTAAAAAAAAAAAAGTCTAAGAATACATTTACTAAAGTTTAATAGCTCGTCCAACGGTCCAATTATATCTACGAATAAACCGATTATTTCATAAAAATCGAATAAATAATAAAAAACTTTGAACAAATATTCAAGTTGGGAATATTTTTTTTTGTTTAACAAATAGATTTATAAAAGTTGAAAGTTATACCGTTTACTTATTTATTTTTTATTATTTTTTGAGCTTGTACAGAAGTTTCCACGGCTCACGGAGGGTGCGGGCTTGCCGGGACGAAGAGCCCGTCCGAGGGAAGATTCCAAGACATAACGCTAGTCATGGTCAATAGAAGGGCAATTAAAAATTAAATAACATGGAGGAGAGTTAGCAAATATGGCAGTAAGAATAAAGGTAAGAGAATCTGAGAAGATGCAAGTCATTATGTCTTCAAGCAGTACGGAACGCAAAAAGAAATGTTTATGGCGGGGAATGGTCAGGACGGTACAGTCAATGAACAAATTGCGAACGGAAGGGGAGTGACGAGGTAACATAATTGGTAAGGGGGAGGAGGGTCCCTCGACAAGTAGTGGCCATGCCAATGCGTAAACGACTATTTACTTGATAAAACAAAAGATTTTTAATCAAAACTCCTTGCTAATTACAGTAATTTATTCATTTTTAGATTATTGGAGAATGAATATTAATATAACTAAATATATATTATTAAAATTTTAGATTAACAAAATGTAATTCAAAAATAGAAGTAAATCAGCTTTTTCAGATGAAAGTCTATTTCTTTTTGAGCTGTAGATGTTGCTATCTTGATTAAACATACTCTCACTGAACATACTAAGTGGACTGGACCGTAAGCATTTTCTCGGAAGGTCTGGAAGACACAATGTTTCCTAGGTTTAAGATACTTAGTGGCTATACTTGTAAACTAATATGGTAGATATGTTAATATACCTTTATAGTGAAATGGTATGATATTATCTAAACTTGATAATGTAATGTGATAAGTTGGGATAATAGGCAAGACTACACCAGTTGAGCAGATATCAAAATTTTTAGCCTAAATTTTCATACCTCTGACCAAATTCATGGCCGGAGTTAATAAAATATACTAAATAAATATACTATAAAGTAGAATATAGTGAATAAAAGTTGCTCAAAAAGTAGAATAAGCAAACTAATAATGACTAAGTAGAAAAAAAGTTGAATAGAATAAACTAAGTAGATAAAGTAGAATAACTAAGTTTACATACATTAAAGTAGACAAAGTACAATAAACTGAATAAGTAGAATAAGATAAATAGGCAAAAAGTAGTATAAACTAATAAACGTATGGAATAAAGTAGACAAATAATAAAATAAATTAAAGACAAAAAAGTGGAAAACTAAGAGTAGAAAAGCTAAGTAGACAAAAAAGTAAAATAAATTGATACTTAAAAAAAATTATTAAACATATTTAAACAATAACTATACGAATCATTATAATATATATATATATATATATATATATATATATATATATATATATATATATATATATATATATATATATATATATATATATATATATATATATATATATATATATATATATAGTGTCTCTGTGCAAGAGAATTCTTACATTAGAATAAGGGGTATGAGGCGGTGTTGGGGCTTTAAAAGTCAAAGTCCCTTGATGCGGAGGAGGTGGTGGCGGTGGGGGAGGAGGCTGAGATCCTACTCCACTATGTGAGTGAGAAGCTGCTCCATACATTCCCCCTGGAAATCCAGGTATCCCCGAGGTCTGATATAAACCATTATTGCCAACGCCAGCTCCAGTGTAATAACTCAAAGCCCTAAAAAATATATATATAGTTAAGAGCATATATATATATATATATATATATATATATATATATATATATATATACACAACAACAGTGATATATAAACAAAATATATATATATATATATATATATATATATATATATATATATATATATGCAGTATAGATATACACTTATATATATATATATATATATATATATATAGCAGGTGATCCTGTTTGAAATGTCTTAATATTTATTTATAAGGAAGTAGAACTGCTTAATAATAATAGGGAAAGGAATACATTGTTGGAATGTGGGGTCCACTTTAGAAAAAAAAAAAAAAAAAGAGAAGAAAAATATATTAAAAACTACAATAGCTACAGCTAGGAATACATTTTTTGAAATCTGTAAAATTTTTAGATAGGAAATGTAAAAAAAAAAAATAAAAAATAAAATTATTATTAAGTAATAATTATTATATTAAGAGGATTAGAGAGCCTATTTAGAGACCTTTATTGGTTACTCGTTAAAATAAATAGACTTTCTATTAAATTTTTGCTTTTTTTTTTTTTAATTAAAGAATACCCCAAGGGTGTGGCTCATCGGTGTTAGGAGTCGGGGTCTCTCGGCCTTCCGGGGAACTACATGGTAGGACTAATTCCCTTCTGAGGGCCTCCTGAACCCCGCTCTTTTGGTATTTGCGTCGCGGGGGTTCCTCCGCCCTCACCTACGGGGGTATGGAAAACGTCCCCCTGTGTTCCCCGTCGGCCTGAGCCCCCTACATTGGTGTAATACACTTACAAATAATATATATATATATTATGTCCCCTGCTCCTAAAAAAAAAAAAATAAGCTAATATTTACTTTATTTATTTATTTATTTATTTTTTTTACATTTTCCTAATCTAAATTTTTTGCTGGTGATTCCTAAAATGTATTCCTTTTCGCTGAAGTTATTGTAGTCTTTGAGATATGATTTTTTTTTTTTTTTTTTTTTTTTGCTCCGCCTTATAAATCTTGCCAGGATTCCAACAATGTATTCCCTTCCTGCAACTATTGTAGTTTTTGAGATATGGATCGATGATAGTGTTCGCCCTAAACCAAATATCACCATATAAGAAGAAGAAGATATATATATATGTATATATATATATATATATATAGTTTATATATATATATATATATATATATATATATATATATATATATATATATATATATATATATATATATATATATATATATATATATATATATATATCGTCAATTATGCGTGAGTGAGTTTTATCCATATCGATTGCAATGGATCCGAACACATTTTTGTTTGATAAAAGTCAAAATATAACTTTATTGTAATAAAAAGAGCTTCACACCTTTAAAAATATTAAAAAAAAGTCCTAATTATTTATTTAAATCTATGTAACCTAACGTAGCAAATTAACCTTACTTAACCTAACCAAACTTATATTACTGTATAATTTATTTCACTTTCCATTGACAGCTAAACATGCTGTAATAAACTAAACTTCTATAAATGTAGAAAAAAAAAAGTTCAAACTTTTTTTCCCTACGCGCCCTGTTGTGCATTTT
>JABUQX010058490.1:37500-67500 GCA_015478945.1 Trachelipus rathkii
TATATATATATATATATATATATATATATATATATATATATATATATATATATATATATATATATATATATATATATATATATATATATATATATATATATATATATATATATATATATATGAACTCTATCCTCTGTAATGTCATGGTCCGATAAATGTTCAACGAACGAAGTAATCGATTTTTTCGATTATTTCAAGGCAATAGTGTTAAGGTTGCCAATAAGTTTATTTTTTTCTTTTTTTTTAACGAAAGAATACCCAAGATTAAATCGCAAAGAAGAAAAGAGTCAGGGTTCAGTGGATATCGACGTGGGGGACTTCGTCCCTCTGTCCCCTCCGTCGGCTCGAGCCCCTTAGAAAGAATAAAAAAGAAAATTATAAAAATTAACAAAATTAACATGATAAAAGCAACTTGTGGAAACTCGGGATCTTTCTTTGGAGTTTTTAGCTAACACGTCACACTGCAGGGATGCATTGAGCAGAGCAAAGTGATCTTTCGATATCGTCTCTCTTTACGTAACTTCCTTTTATAGGATAAGTGCCTAAATATATATATATATATATATATATATATATATATATATATATATATATATATATATATATATATATATATATATATCTATATATATATATTTATATATATATATATATATATATTATAATACACCACATTAGTCTTGACATTCATAATAAATACCTACGTTACTGGCCTATGTATGTATTGTACTGTACCGCGTTGTTTGGTGTTCGCCAAACGTTCAGTTCACACAACTTAGACCGTTTTCGTTTTGTTATTTGGGTTTACGCTCGATAAGAAATGTTTACCCAGTTTTAGCACGAATTTCGTTCATAAACGACCGCGATTTCTCATAAAAGTTACTTTTGTTTACTAACAATTGGAATCACCTGTTGTGATGGGGCACGTAGTTTTGGAATAAACAAAAAAAATAAATGGTTTATATTACAAATAATTGATCAACTATTGTGATGGGAGTTTATCGATTTTAAAGAAATTACTTAAATCTAATTTTATATAATGAAACGTTCATCAGTTTAAATGGGCCTACAACGCCGCCATCTTGTTTGTTTACATTTTTTTCGTAAGTACGTGCTAAATTCTGCAAGCACGGGGAATAGCAAACTTACAGAATTCAGGAAATTTCTTACGTTTGGTGAGCATTTTTTACGATTTAGTGCAGTTTGACAAAAAAGAACGCAAACTCGAGCATTTCTTAAGTTTCGTAAGCACAAATGCAAAAACGAAAACGGCTATAGTTGCATTGACAAAATATAACTTTTTGGACCACGTTCCGAAGAGCACTGACGTCATCAGAACACTGACCTCACTGGTTATAATCGTTCATAATTCGAAAACTAAATTTTTATGACTGTCGAGAATATGCTAGCCTACCGCTTTTTTTGCAAACCTAATCGTTGACTGAGAATGCTTTTGTAATACAAAAAACTTAGGTTTGTCAACGCGCTTCGCCACGCTTCCCCAATCTTCAAACCATGACGTCAGTCTTATTAATAATTCAGAATTTCGATAAATATGCAGGAACGAAACCGTTATTTCACAGAACGAATTATGGCCGTTAAGTGACTTACATCTACTGTAGTTATAGAAGATAAAACTGACTGTCCTCCCCCAGGAAGGTCATGGCCTTCTAGCAAAACCACGACCTGTCAGTGGGACCCATCGAGAAAGGTCCTTGGGTTACACGGGCCTAACGGCTAAATCCGCTGACTGGCCAGACCTATCGCGGAAACCGGGAAGTTTTCCCATTAGTAGCAAAGCACACTACCAATGTACTCATTAACGTCTGGGTGGGACGAAGCTAGAGTTAATAGAGAATAGCTCACATTCTCTCGCTCCACCCAGTCTCGATCCTGGGCCCTCTCGCTTGCTAAGCGAGTGCTCTACCTCTGAGCTAGGAGCGCTCCTTATAAAACTGACTATAAAGGTAATGTTGATACTATTTCAATTTACATAAGAATTTTACTAATAATAGTGATGGTGGTGATGGTAATACATACACATTCTTAAAAAAAAATAGAAATGATAAGATAAGCATTCATATGTACGGAAGATAGTGGTTCATATAAGGTTATATTAACAAGAACATTAGTACAGTACATCGACGATTTTTCCCAAAATGGTTTATGAAAACCTTTATTTACATCCAATGGTAATTTATTGTTAGTTTTATACATTTAACTATCACCTATTTATATCGAAGTTATTTCGATCTCGAGGAAAAAAGCTAACTGCAGGCGTTATGAAATATTTTATGCATTTATTATGAGTGATAAACTAAATTTTTTAAATACGATAGTGTATGCCCAGAAGTCTTCGCAGTCCCAAATAAAAGTTTTGTTATAACCGAATGAGTGGCTAGTTTTCTTGTAGCGACTCGGACAAGATTAACAATTTATAAGATGTCGGTAGAAATGCGAGTAGTAGAATTTCCTTAATATAAAAAGGCTGGTTTATCACATATAAATATTTGTTAGGCAATTACAGTTCCGAGTATTTAAGCTTTGTGTTTTACTGCTAATCTATACCATTTTATTAATAGTTGAAATTACTTTTATCTTCTCATTAAGACCAACATAGCTGTGAAAAAGACGGAGAAAAAGCTATTTCATCATCAGCTGCCCCTTGTTCCCCAGAACTGGGGTTTGGGTGCGTAAACATGCACCAGAAATCTGAGGCGCAGATGAACATTCTCGTGGCATAAATATAAGTGGTAGCTGGACCCAAACCCAGCTACCATTGTTCTTTTTAGTCGTATCTTACTATTAAATCAATTTCTATACTAGATATAAAATTGCCCAGAACAGAACCATGAGGAATCCTGGTTTTATACCTGAAGCATGTTTTTTCTCATTATTATACGAACTTAGATCTTTCCCCATTACCGAAATTTTAAATCTATGCAATTATATTAGCTTAATGCCATTTGTATTTTCAAAAAAATTTGAACATACAAATGCATGATGACACACGAACACTCGTCTATGCCCTATGGGCTACTATTCCCCGTACCCCCGACCTGTGAGTGGTGGTGTACATAGGAAGATTTGATGTCATGATCTATTGTATTGTAACTAATAGAAGTATAATAACAAAAGCACGAAGAAAGTTTACGTTTTATGTTTTTTAAGTTTTTCTGTTAAATAAATATAGCATGCCCATGATCAGTTAATTGCATCATTTTTGAAATGTCTTACTAATGGTTTAGGTGCTGGATGTATCTGCAATTTTGGATGAGGAAGAAATGATTATCTTCTCCTAATATTAGAGTCGCGCGTCAGAACTGAATAACATATGGGGGAAAATACCGTGAGAACTAAAGTACAAATCAAATGTTTTAAAGAAGTGATTGTGTAAGTGTAGAAGAACATTGGCTAGATACAATGGTCCAAACACTATACATTATTAAGCGGTTACGTTTTTTAGTCTGGCAATGGTGATACTGACTATCAATTTTTCAAAGGTTAGAGAGGAAATTCAAAAGTTTGGCCGCTAAGAGCTAAGAACTACTAATTATCTTGAAACAAAACTGTTCTGCCAATCAGAGGATCTGAGGTAGAATGATGTGACGTCACTATATATCGTATATTGGTGAGCCTACGTAATTGGCTATATGCTGTAAAGTCATAGTTAGACTAAGGAAGATATGGGGGAATATGGCTACTTTGCCATATGCAATTGCAATTTTCTCCTAGCAAGAAGTTAAAGCAGAATCATTTCTCGTATCCAATGGTTTAACTTTGTGTACCTAATTTTAGGATATTATACAATTTTGTTATTCGACCCTAATATTTTATGAAAACGTAAACAACATTTTAGTAAGTAAAAAAACATTCAAAAGTCGTTTGACCTAGAAGCCTGTTTGCTAAAGTTTATTTAATATGTCAAACTTTATTTACAGACATTTACAACGTGACATCATTAAGTACGTTATCGATTTTTTCTTTTATTTGAAAAAAAAGTCTCCAGTTTAGTTAGTTGATAAAAATAAAATAAATATTAGGACAATTATTAAACTAAGTTTTTAATTACCCTATGTTGTTTATAACCTCTACTTTAGTAAATAAAGTTAACGTGGAAAAAGATGAAAAAAAATCAACTTCATTAGTCACTTCGCATTTAATAAACTAACAACAAACAAACAAAATAAACATTTATAATTACTTAAATTAGTTTAACCCCCGTAATATTAAAAAGTTTTTTTTTGTATGAAACCACAGATTTTTGTTCGAATTAATAGGAAAAAAAAAAAGATAGATTTTTTTTGAGGAAGGAGACACAAAACATTTTTTTAACTTTAATTTCAAATTATTTTTATTTTAGTTTATATATATATATACAAATATTTTTTTTAACAATTCATTCTTTCCTATTTTTGAAAATCTTGTCGCAAGTTTCATAAAATAGTAGTAATTTATGTACGGCGGCTTTATTGTTCAATGTATATAAAAAAACGAATTAAAACTTGTGAAGCTTTTCTCTCACAAAGCATAAATCTTTCATGTAAACAGGGTGGAAAAAAACGTTATTTAAAAAAAAAATGTTTTTTTCATAAAACCAATAGTTTTTTTTTTAAATGTTTTTTCATAAAAAACAATATTCCATATATATAATAAACACCTATATATATATTTGAATACATAATTTATATCATATATATATATTATAACTATATATATATATATATTACTTTATATCTAATAATATCTAATATTTATTCTATCTACATGCAGGCGGGCCACTTCCGCTCTTTAGCTCCGCTAGTACTTACTCTAGCTAGTGCTGCTCCTCCGAGAAGCGACTACAGTAGATGATGGTAGCGTGAACTAGCGGAGGTGCGGAGTCGTCAGGAAATTGGCGGACTTGCACGTGCGGATCAAAAAAAGGTTTCCCGCTCTTTTGCTTCCGAGCTACTTCTTCTCCTAAAAAAAATGAAAATATACCGCTTTACCAGTGTTAGTTAAGCAATTCCTTACTGGTTTATAGTAGTTTTATACACAGGTCATCAAGAGCATTCCTGTGACTGCTTGTTCGTCATCATCGTGACCAAATCCGAGTGGGTTAATTTACCTGCCCCTTGACCTTTTTCAGCACCCAAAATCCTTTTTTTATCTCACCTGCCTCCTTTGACCTTTTTTCGCCTATTTACCTTTTTTGGGCCTATAGACCTTCTTTTTTTTCGACCTAAACCACCCCTTTGGTCTTCCATGGGTCATTTTCTATGAGGCCCACGTATTCTTCTCGGCCCTCCTATATTTTTGCGCCACCCCCATAATTTTTTAGAGTCCCCCTAATTTTTTGGCAACTCTTTTTCAATATCTCTTTTTTGAGAACCCCAAATTTTTTGAGAACCCAAATTTTTTGAGTGCAAATTTTTTGAGAACCCAACACTACTTTTTGTAGAACGTCCTATATGTTTCATTGGCTAACCCTAATATTTTTGAGAAACCCTAATTTTTTTGCGGCAACCCTGATTTTTTGGGCAACCCTAATTTTTAGCACCCTTCGAAGAAGGGTGCGCCAAACGGTTGGCTTCACTAAGCAACCGTGTATATTAACAGCTGTACGCTCTCCCACCCAATAATTTATATCGATCGCAACCCGGTGTCCTACCATTGGCTCAAACTTTTTATTGCCCACACAGGCATATATCTTGGTTTGGCGCACCACTTTAGGGGCTCAGCTCTCCTTTTTTGAGCACTGTCTTAAACCTTGTTTGAGAGACCAAGATATTATACTCTACTATTATTGCTTATATATTAAATTATATATACCTTTGGATATACAACACTTAATATTTCCTCTATCTTTAAATATATCCTATCTTATAAATAACGGGGTTATTTTATGAGACCAAAGTTAACCAAATACTATACATAAGATATCCTAACCTTATACAATATAGCTACTCTTTTTGTATATATATCACTACTCTTAGACTGTGGCCTATTAGGTGCCTATTACATCCTCCTTAGGCATAGCAGTGGTAAAACCCCTACGAGGGGCCTGTTCACCATAAATCTTCCGTAGTTTCCTATTGTACGTGGGTTTCACAGGACACAACATTAGAATATCGCGCCGAAGAGTATCCCCTTAATTGATCGCTACGCTGATACAATACTCCATTTCATCTCTCCGACCAATTTCATGTGTATTCTTTGACTCCGCCAAAGAATTAATCTTTATAAACTTAAAGTCCAAATTGCTTTTCTTATAAACAAGTAACAAAGTGAGAAAAATTTTTTATTCGCTTTCAGTAATTTTCTTTAAAATATATTTCCTATTAATTATTTTTTACCATTAATGACTTCTAGTTGAAACATTTTGTTTGTTAACGGTAAATATTATAATTAAATGTTTCAGTAATCTTGAATTTAATTAAAATTCTTAGTTAAATTTCATTAATCAGTCCACTCCTTGCTCTTTTCTCTCCATTCCCGCTGTAAATTCTTGTTAGGTTCATCTTATCAGACGACAGTAGAGAGAACACACACACATCCACAATTCTATCACATCACACAACTACTGCCTTCCACGTCGGAGCCACACACACACACACACACACAGCCCTACACACGCTTGAACCAAGGTTTCTTATCCAAAAAACACACACACACACACTCTAACCTTATCATCAATACTGTTTTCCTCTATATGCACCCAATTCCACAACTACACCTACACACACACGCAACACACACTATTTTATATATATATATTATAATATATAATATATATATATATATATATTATATATATATTATATGATTATTATAATCACTATATATATATAATATCCAATTAATAGTTCAAGTATATATCCATATAGTACCACCTATACTATATATATATATTCTTTGCAATACATATTACATTCCTGAAAAAATGCGACATACTTTGGAATTCATGTGTTCTTTCCCTCTTTTCCTCTACCCACTTTACTCCGAATGAGTCCTCACCACATGGGCATAACGTAACCCTATTCACTCCCTTGTCTATATCGTTTCTTTTATCTTCCTTCTTTCAAAACCGTGCTCGCCCTCTAAATATTCCTTCAACTCTTTCTTCTCAATGTTTGAAGGTTCTTTTTACATTCACACCATCTCCTATATATTCATTTAACTTTTTACAGGACATAAAATTCTTTAGCAATCAAAACTTCTTTTAATTGTGCTCTAATCACCATACCACAAAATTATAAACCGAGGAAACGCACTAATTATCCTTAACATAGTATCTTAACGTTAAGTCACACTTTAATAAAATTTATTTATACTTCTCACTTTATTCAAACCTGTCAACTTTCGTTTCTTGTCTCTTCATCTCTATATTTTCCAAGTAACTCCTCCAAGATATATATTCCTCGAGATACTACCACACCGATATTAAAAACTTCGTTCACAAATAGCAACTATATAAATATTATTATATTCCACTCCACAAATGTTTTCTAATTAGAAGAGAATAGTTTCTTATTCAGGAGGTCAATCGACGCCCATATATACATGAATGCATGGTATCAACGATAATTTTTCTACGGGTCGAGGGCTATCCTTCTCCCGTACTCCTGAACACTCGTTGAGTCGGATAGGAGTTAAAATCACATCTATGATATAATTTTGATTCAGCAGCTCATGAATAAACTCTAATACTATAGATGAAATATTAATTATAAGTCATTCAAGAGCTAAATGTACATAAAGTTTAATATAAAACGAGCTATTTTGGAGCGCGAACCGTAAGTTGGGAAGATTCAGTTTTACATCGTCTGAGGTAACTCAGTGTATTAAAATTGTTTGACAGGACTTACATATACTTTTTTTTAGAGGCGAGTCTACTGATGTGAATTTTCCTATATTCGATCTATATTTTGTACTATATATTGCATATCTGTATATGTATTCGCTATTACGAGCACTAAATTTAATCATTACATCATGACAAATGATCCTGGATAGAAATATGTCGACAGGCGTTAGAGTGTTATTAATAAACTTGGATACAAAATACAACCATTAATCATTGTTAGTATTTCTCGACAAAAACAAAATTATCATTACACCGACTACTTTGTGTATATACACAAAATAATTTCCAAAAGGCGAAAGAACTCTGATCCATATCATAAAACAACAATATAAAAACAACTGAAAATTGAGACGTCACAAACTAAATAAGTTCTGTTCTAACAGTATGCTTATAGAGAAAATATCTCTTTAAAGCACTATTAATCAAAAAGAAGAGAGACGCTCTTATCCGTAAGCTAGGTTGCTGAATTAGCCATATTTACTCAGATTTTAAATATAAAGAGCTCATCGAGATAGATTAAAGGACACTCAGTAAAATCAGAGATGTAAATATGATAATTATTAAATACGTCTTATCAATATCGGCCGATCCTACGCACAACAGCTTCACATGCTTCGAGCGAGAGAGCGTGTATTGAGTACGGTCACTAATAGTAGTGGAAGCACCGGTTACCAAAAAAAGTACATTTACCTTTCTCTGATCTTAAATGGACAATCGCTATACACACACTCAAAATGCACAATCGGTCATCTCTCGTTTGAGCCATGTTGAGCATGTTTGAGCATAATTTTGAAGCATTTTGAGCCACCAACTTTTACTGAGTAACTAACACTTTGATGAAACGTCATGGATAACATCTGGGATATTTAGAGTTCCTCTGTCCATCCCAGAGTCCCAGGATACTGTTTCCACACAATATTTCTGAAGCTACATCTATTATATCGCGCACAATAACGGACATATATTAAATAACGTAGTATCTTTTCCTTTTGTAAGGCAACGAGAGACACATTACCATAAAGTCTAAGACGGCTATACATTGGGTAAGGGATGTCTAAAATAATCCAGGAATATAAATACAAATTAACACTCTTAGTATGAACTTTACTCCATACACGATTTGAGACGATAACATCGGCACATAATAATTGCTGGGGTGAGTGGTGCGTCGTGTCCCTTGAATTCTATATTTAATATATATCAGTTAAAATTCAATTGTATATTCTTACTATTTATCGACAAATTGTTATTTTCTATGGGACGTGGTGCTACTGCCATATGGTTCCACCCGCCTTATGTAGTAATGGTAACATCTCCTATGAATAGGGATGATCAAACTATATCATATTGAGTAGTAAAGCCCACTCCGTGCTTCCCTGATTCCTCCATACTGACTCTCTATATAGACCTATCTAATATCACCTATTTACATATATTAAATATATATATATATATATATACTATACAATATACTATCACGAATATTATATTAGTCATCTATACGTCACAACAACTACTATAATACAGATGACTCTATAACCACACATTATCACACTAACATTTACAATGTCTACCTTTATCTCTCTCACTCACTTTGCTAAATTATACTTACAGTGCAATCATATAATGATATTATCACATACCATTCCAATAATTAATTATTTAATTATTGTACAAATATTCAGCTCAATTAATACCCTAACAACTATATTTAATATCCGCTCATTATTATCTAGCTCTCATTAGTCATCTTATTGAATCGTAATATTATTATTAATTACATATATATATTATTCGAATCTCATAACATATCTATTCCACTGTAAATTAAAATCGTACCTCATTATTCTTAATTTCAAGGATATAATTAGTTAAGATCTATTAATTAATGAGTTATCTCATTCACATATATTATTATTTTATTAGTCTTTTAATATTATTCCAGACTATATTGTATATTTACTTATTCCACTTCTCACTTATCATTTAATCCTTCGCAGTCACTTATATACTATATACTCTACTTATTATTATATATTTAACTTATTATGAGTGTCATCTAGATTAGGATTAATTATCGTGATATATATTCCATTATTATTGAATTAGGGTATTACTTTAATTATTATTCATTTTTATCATATTTTTTATATTATTATTTTATGTATTAGATCTCATGTGAATAGTTATCTCAGTATATTTATATTACACTGGCCTTGTGAGAGTATTCAATCAAAACTTTGCGAATCCACACATCTATCACTATCAAACCTCGCATTTATTTATGAAACATATAGTTGATGTTATCACTTGATTACGAGAGGACACACTGTAATTAACATTATGAGTGGATATTTAGAAAATTAATGTCACGAGAAGATTTTGAGGGCAACCCCTTATGGAATTAAGTCTTTTCCCTATATTCAAATATAATACTCGAGTACTAATTCGATACAGAGACGAAAGATCTATACATCTGCGTATAAAAATCATGGACATATTCTAGGAAGGGTCGAAATTTTATATTATCTCGCGTATACTTACGTATCAAGAGGTATATACTATTTCCACTATTATTATGGATCAAATGATGTAACTTATAATACTAAATGTAACATTTGATTTTTTATAACTTCACGTTATTCATAAAACATCACAAATCTGATTAGTAAATTTCTCTATATGAAAGAGATAGAGAAATAAAGAAACAACACTCGTACTCAAATTTAGTTAGCTTAAAGAAGCCTCTAAACTAAATAATAATTACTTTATAAAGTTGGCTTAAAGTATAAGACGGTAACTACACTTATCACACAAGACGTTTAGGGCATCAAGAAATCCATTAAATCGTGTAACAACATGCACATACTTCATGTTATTATATATATACACCTCCTGAAGGAGGGTTAAGAGGTACATATATATAATATCAGCCCTTTTTATCGGCTGAGGCCTTAAAAACACTCCACCCGCATTAATAAATATATCCTTAACGGAATGTATATCAATACTATATAATATATACTATTAATATATTAATTATATTAAGTATAATTATCATAGTTATTAAGTATTACATTTAACGTCTATTAAGTATATTATTACAATCACACTTCAATATTAATCAAATATATTAGGGGAGTCATAGCATAATTACTAACCTACTTGGGGTTAACTATATCTCAATTATCTAGTAGGGAGGTATTGATATAAGTGTTATTGATACTATATTGAGATTATAGGAGACTCCTTGAGAGGTATCTATTATAAATATTTAAATAGCACTATTATGTTTATTAGAAATGCGAAATAT
The DNA here is from genome assembly GCA_015478945.1 of Trachelipus rathkii. NCBI lineage: Eukaryota > Metazoa > Arthropoda > Malacostraca > Isopoda > Trachelipodidae > Trachelipus > Trachelipus rathkii. The sequence continues at coordinate 48,663 of JABUQX010058490.1, forward strand.
TTGTCACTTGTTTTAACTCAAGATATTATTCGGCAATTCGTAATCGAGTTATGAAATAAAGTTATTGATTATTAATCCTGCGTCCAAACATTTCGCGAAATCTATTAAAAAATAAATTATTCGCATTCGATACATACGATATGAAAAAGAAACGGTTCGTTGAGGGAACATTTTTTGAGTATCGCAGTCAGTTAAACAGAAATCTGAGATGAATAGTATACACCTCTCCGAGTTTGTTTGTAGAGACACTCCTATGTACGCAGAGAGAAGTATCTTGACGATTTCGACAGTCAAGTATTAAAGATTTAAGTATTATTAGTATATTTATATCTTTTACTGTGGATGACATTAAATTTCAATTATCATATTTTAATAAAAATATCGTGTGACTATAGAGGAGACGAGCGAAAGAGTGAGGTTATGAAGAAAAGAACTACAAATCACTCCCCTAACAAATGAAGTGGTATATGCGCGCAAACTGCATATACAACTCTACTGAGCGTCAAGAGAGTGAGAATATTACTCAGTGAGACGTCACTTATTTAACAGAGAGATTATGTAGGTTATGAGGGCTATAATGAAGCGGAATCTCTAAGAATTAATGGCCAGTGAAATGTTAAAAAGATTAAACAATGATTGTCCAGAGTATAAAGATAGAGAAGGAGTACCGCAGCTCGGATAAACGTATGAAGTGATTTGCTCCAGCTCAAACACCTGCTCTCCTCTCATCAGAGCTAGCCATCTTTAATACGATTAATTCAAAATGGCTTTAGCAATATTATATCAATCTGTTAACAGGGCGAAAGATATAGTCTTTCAAACAGATATCTATACAAGAGTATCTATACACAGATATGCTCTATAAATTTTAGACTGAATTAAAGAAAGACTCACAGATTGAATATTAAAGGGTAGTCGTAGTAAACTATTGACGTACTCACATACAGAGCGGTTGGCCACGGGCAGACGCTAGAGACTAGAGTCACTCTGCAAAGAGGTAAGGAAATGCGAAACACACGCTTACAAAGAGCAGGAACTACTACTGCCTGTACGAGAGGCGGATTGCCTATTTAAACATAGGGATATAAAATAAATTATTCCACATAAACAAATAACGCCTATATCGTAAGTCACAGCTGTATCTCAATTTTCGATATGTACGAACACTTTATAATATAAGGCCAACACCTACTATGAGAGAATGAATTAATTTTCAAAAGAACTTTACACCGGGCATAGAACTCACGTCAACAAGCAGTGGAAACTCGATTTTCCAGTCTAAGTAACCATTCACTGATGAGTATATTATAATGTATCCTTATAAGGGACAATGAGAAGAGCAAGAGGAATAAAGACGACGAGAAGAGATATGACGCATTTTGTAAATTTATAGTACTAAATACTCATTCAATGTAAACGGATATAGCTGATTGTATATTAGGACCCGGTAGAGCAGTGATAGTGCAAAAAATAGATTTGTTATGTAAAAAGGGTGTTGCATGGAATAAAATAATAGATATATATAATATTCAACTATTCACCGAGTTATCAAAATACAAAGCTAAAATAATTTTATTCTTCCACTTATATATTATGCTTGTATTCTGCAACTTAAATATAACAAATACAAAATAGAAATTTGTGCACGGTGATATCGTAGAATCAATACTCTTATGTACTACTCAGATGAATAATTGGAGGGTATTAAAAGTCAGAGCGTGAAAGAACATATGTGAAAGAGATATATAAAATGATCGAGTACTTTATAATTTAGAGGTTCGGGAGAACTAACAGAATGGCAACTAGCGTGGTGGTCTCATAAATAAGAGAGAATTTTGGAGCACAATAGAGAGAACACTACTGGTTTTAGCGATAATGTTACATACAATGGTCTACATTTCATGTCTAGTCGATAATAGCGAACTAAAAAGTGCATATCTATAAGCAGGTATACGAAATTCAGTCGACGAGAGGCCAAGTTAAAAAATAGCGTACAAAAGATGAGAAACATTATCCATACATTTTGATACTGAAGAGATTAGGTGAGTATCGGTGAGGTATGATTGCGAGTAGACTTATTCTGCTGATCATTATCACAGCTATCCAACGTACTATACTTTGTTTTGTACTGCCATCAAGTAATTTAGGGTATAGATGACATTGAGAAGCAATTATTTAGTGACGAGTTATCTCACTAGGTACTTGATTTTATTACGATAGAAAAGGACATAACAAGACTAAATGTTGAGAGAGCATGCAAAAATTAATTTTTTGAATGTATATTCTATCCAATTCCAATATAATTGAAGGATCCTAATGAGATTTAGCTTGTATTTTAATTTAATCTGCATAATCTCTGTAGATTTATAAATGGAGAGTTTATTTTCTCTCTTTCAAATGAGGTTGATAACGATTTGGAGAAAGAGGTTGATTGTGGATGCGAGCAAGAAGAAGTCATGAAATCCCTGAATATCTAGGGGAAATGTTAATGGAGTTTATCTAGAATTGAATTCGAGAGCTTCAACTGATTATATTTTTATGACTGAAATCTTGAGACAACAGGAAATTATTAACACAAGTACTAAAGTTATGATTATTATAAAAGAGCAACCATCAACGAGAGCGAATAATGAGAGCGAGAGTAATAGACGCATTCCTCATTACGCGCGAATATTGAGAGTGGAAATAAATAGAATTCGACAATTGACAGTGTCGTATTCTAGCGCTGAATATTGAAGAATAAAATGATTTGAAATATCTAATAATATGAGTGATTATATATAGTTAAAAATAATTTAATATTAAGTAGGTACTGAGTAAATGCATGTAAGGTCAGGGTTGTGTTATAATGTTCTACCTCACTAATATACTATATTGGTTATATATACTAAATTAATATTTTATGTAATATATATAAATATAATTATAAATTGAGAGATAAATTAGTTATAAGTTAAATATATTATGAAAGAATTTTATATGATCAATGGATTGATAGTATAGTAAGTATTGAATACATGGAAAATGGAGAGTAGATATATTAAGAAATTATTATATATATTATATATATAGAGATATTTATAGTGTTATAATATATGTAGATATAAAAGGGTATATAGTAATTAGTATATTACTATAACACTATACTACTATTAATTATAATATGTTAGCTAGAGGATATAAATGAAATTGTAAATTATTTAGTATAGTATTTTATGTATGTGGCGATCAATATATTAATTATTACTAAATGTAAAATTATATAATATAATAGTTATAATATTAATAATATTATTGAGATAGAATAGATTATATATAGTAATTAGGTATGAAGGGTAAAGCTAATAGTAAAAAATGGAGTGATTGTTATAAGATAAAAAATATATATATGTTAATTAATGGTGTTATATTTTGAATAAAAGTTAGCTTGATAAATATATTATATAATGATATAATAGAGTAATATATGATTATAGTATATAATATGTAGTGTATGATAGATATTAGAGACAGTAGATAATATTATATCCTTATACATATGAGTGAAGTTATAGTGCTAGATGGAGTAGAAGATACATGACTTGGAACAAAAATGTCCTATGAGTATTTATATTAATATAATAATATTATATAGGTTATTAAGAATATTTAGGATATAGTTGGATGAGAAGGGATAATAGTAGATATCAAGCACAAATTAGTTATATATTATTTTTTTGACATGTTTAAGACGGTTTCTAGGACCGAAGATTGACAGAATTGGCGAAATGTGTTTCAAGGTATTAAAAATTGAGAAGGTTTTAAAGATATGACTCCATGGGTGGGTTTATGGCCTCATATTTTATAATGTTATTGCCAATGTGTGTTATTTTCAGCATTTAGTACAGGAACAGTTATTCAGTTTAATTATAAGAAAACTTACATAAGTTACCTGTTTATATGTCAAAAAATAAAATAATTAAAAGTAATAAATTAAAAGATGTACATTACAATAAATATAATTTTTCGGTATTTTAAGTAAGTAAATTAATATGAGATTAGTTGAAGAATAGCTGAAACATTCATTAGAAGTAAATAGAAATTTAGAGTTACGTGATAAGAGGAGGGAAGCAGTTCAGGGAGGTATCAAGATATATGGATCATAATTGCACTTATAAGAATGGTGTTATGGATCGCAATGAAGAGTAGAAAAAATGACGACGTGCGGATGGGAGGTTCCAGTTAGAGGCTAGTATCAGTGATTGAAATGTGGGGAGAACAAAGATTGCATGGAAGAGTTACACGCTAACATACGCTACTAATTCTCTTGCAGGTAGAAAAATAATGGAGCCAGCGAGAAAAGCTAGTGATGTGAGTGGATGTTGGTGGTCAATGCAGGAGGCGCTAGTCAAGACTATAGTAGTATTATAAATATGTAGTGATTGTATTTTAAATACCATATATATTATAATATATATATTTATTATACATATATATAGAATACATATACACTATTATAGAGTTTATATATATATAAAGTATATTGTATTATAGATATAATATATAGATTGTCGTTAATATATATGGTTATAATATGGATAATATTCACTATATATAAAGGTTATTAAGATACGTTTTATTATTTTAACTCTTTTCCTTAATCAAATTAAAGCGATTTAACTTTGCCATATGATTTTTCAATGATTAAACTTTTTCCAGCATTTGTCTCTAAGTTTACGAGCACTATTACGGTAAATTCTATGAGAGGAATATACTAATATTCTGTAAAGCCTTTGAGTAAATAGTCAATGAGAGTTGTATATTTTCATTTAAACATATCCACCTCTTTCAGTACCTTTTGATATCTTTTTATCCGCCGTCTCTCTTCAACTCAGGTGCAAAACTACCTGTAGAATGGCTCGTCCTCTCTCTATCGCTAGTAGTGTTAAGAGCATCTTTCTACTCACATATGTGGTGGTCCTACATGGGTTTCTTGTTTCTAATCAACCAACTGACTCTCTTCTGTTTTACACAAAAATTCATTAATTTGGGGAAGAAGTCACGTATGTTATGAAGATTCTATTACATATCTTAGCACGACGATTTGCGAGCTCTTCAGTTAAATATTGTTTTCTGAGACTGTGTGATCAAATATTCTATTAGAGTTAATCTTAGGAAGCATTGTGGGACTATTGTATATTAAAAGGAGTAAAGCACCGCGCTTTCTAAGATACTAACTTGAAGCAACGGAGATGCAATAATAGCTATTCAATGACCATATGTAAAAAAAAATCGGGTTCTTGTACATTATTAGGGTTTAAATCTCTCCATTTTTTTCTCTGTATGCAACCTACTACATAAATTGGTAGAAACTATACGAGCAGAGCACGCCAATGCTTAAATCCTTCTTGTGATACCTTTTGCAACACTGTGTAACACGAAACATGGTTAATTAAGTCTCGAGAGTCCGAGGTGATTACCTCTAAGCGTATTAAGTGTAGAATACTGAGTGCGAAGTGTCAAATGTGTCTTCTGATCACAATCTCATATAAGATAATTTAGACACCTAGCATCACACAACACACACATCACACATCTACCAATTAAAAACATAATTAAACTTAGTTGTTGCGGAGTTGTTGTTATTTAAATATATAACCGAACACGTGCTAACACTACAGGAAGATATGTAAATACGAAAAAGGTGGTAGATTGAGCAGCACTATATCACACACACACACAACACATAATACGAACTAAATATTAAGTTCTAGTAATATAGGATAAATGAAATATTATAGTTAGAGTATATATTGGTATTACTAATAATAGGCGTATATAGATAAAATAAAAGGTATGTATCATATTAAATAATAATGAAGAGAAATTATTGAAGCTGAGGGTTTTATTGAGTATGAGTAGAGTATAGGGAGTATATAGATAAATGGGTTGTTAGGTCTACACTATAATGACATAGGTCAATTAAGGATGAACCGCTTATTACATAATATATATACTTATAAGAAGTTTAAATACCTAAATTAAGTGAATATAGATATGTTATTATAATCAGCTCAGTATCGCAGTCTACCTGTATAAGATCTATAAATATAGATTTAGAATATATATATAATATAAATATTATTGGATTTTCTTATCATTGCTGAATACTTAATATATATATATATATATATATATATATATTATTAATATTTTAATATTAATATTATATTATAATATAATTATTAATATATATATATATAGTTACATATATATATATTTATAATATATATATATATAGCTATAAGATAAGATTCAATAAAAAAATTATAGTGATATATAGTAAATATACTAGAATATATAAAATGCTAGAAACGTGTAGAATATATATATATAGATTATTATAATATTTAATATATAATATATAAATTAAATCTATTAATATTTTTATTTGAAATATTCTGAGAAAAATAATAATTATAATAGATAATATAATATATAAATATATATAATAATATATACAATTAGTAGTAACGTAGTAGAGTAAAAATAATATGTTTATAAATTTATTGTATACTTATTTACTGTATACTATATACATATATATATATCATATATATAATACTCGATATATATTACTATTTATATATATTATTATATAGATATATTCACTATAGGTGAGGTATATAATAGTATATATACGTATATAGTAGTAGGTAGTGGTATTAATATATTGGTAGTTAGTATATACTTTTTATGTTATATATATTTGCACAATAATTATTGAGTACGTCTCCATATTGTGTGTAAGCGTGTGAAAGTAAAATATAGACACGAACACACGGCAACACCCTGTAATCTCTGCGGTGAGGGTGAAAGGGTGTGTGTTATGAGTTAATTACAAGTCATAAGAAGGGCAGTGCGATATTTACTAAGTGACAAGAAATGCGAATTCTTAAGATTATTTCTTTATGCATTTTAAATAAGATACATAGATTACAATTTTGTTCAGAATCATGTAGAGTATTATAGTGAAATTTATGATGAGATTTTAAATTCGCTTTAAAAATTATCTGACTTTAAAAGCTTGGATTCATATATATAGGATCTGATTGTCTAGGAGTTCGAGGATACTTAAAATTTTTATAATTTTGTGTTTGTTTTTAATAAATGTTATTTAATAACATTTAACTATATAAACTGGATTTCGCTATATTATTTAAGAATTTATTTGGTCGCCTAAAATTTGTCTTATATATTATCATGATATGCACTTGTTACTCGTATATTATATTATATATATATATGAGTTATAAAATTTTAGTCTGATATTATATAATCACTATATTACTTATGAGCATGATAAATATATATATATAATAATATATAAAGATTATATATAATCACTAATTATATAATAAAGTCATTATATAAGGTTGTTAGTAATAGCGTAATAAATAAATAGTAGGTAGATAGCTCAAATAATGAAGATATTAAATATTAATATAATATATATATATAATTATATAATATTATTATATATTATAATATTATAGTAAATATAATAATAAGTGATATATAATTAATATATATAATATTATAATAATAGATAATATATTTATATATAAATTCTATAATATATAATATCATATAATATAATATATATATTATAAGTATTATATATATATATATATATATATATATATATATATTAATTAAATATAATTAGAATATATACCTATATATATATATAATTATTATTATATATATATAAAGAGGTGGGACACTTATGTCCGCTCTTTAGTCTACGAGCTAGTCCCGCTAGTCCGTTTCCGAGAACGGACTACCAGAATAGGTTGCGGACTAGCGGAGGTGCGGAGTCGTACAGGAAATTTAGCGGACTTAGCGTTGCGGATCAAAAAAAGGTTTATTCTCCGCTCTTATTTTGTTCTGAACCTTTTTTAAAAAACTGAAAATATAGGTTATTAATTATTAGAATTACTTAACTGGTTATTAGTAGTAGGTCAATACATTCCGGACGATGTTGGTCATTTTGACCCCGGTGTTTTTTCCTGCAACCTTAGACTCTTTTTCGAGCCAAATTTTTACCTGCCCTTGACCTTTATTTGGCCTTTTAACTTTTTTTGGGCCTGACCTTTTTTGAGAACCAACCCTTTTGGTCTTCCATGGGTCATTATTATGGCACCCACGGTTAATTTTTGGCCCCATAATTTTTTTGGCCCCCTAAATTTTTAGAACCCCCCTAAATTTTTTTGGCAAAACCCAAAATTTTTTTGAGTAACACCAAATTGCTTATTGAGAACACCAAATTTTTGAGAATCCAAATTTTATTGAGAACCCAAATTTTTTGAGAATCCCTATATTTTTTATGGTAGCAACCCTAATTTGTTTGAGAACGCACCTCTAATTTTTTCGTGCAACCTACTGATTTTTTTTGGGCAAATTATCCCTAATTAATTATACAGCAAACCCTTCCTGAAGAACGGGTTGCGCTCAAAAATCGGTTAGCGTTAAAGCAACCGTTGTACGTACCCCACCCTAAATTTTCGCCTCACCAACTCTTCTTGATCTTCCAATGATTCACTATCTTTGACACACGGCTAATTCTCTGGCACACATCTTTAGGGGCTTAGCCCTTTTTGATGTCTTAACCTTGTTTGACATGATATATCTTTAGGCCTTGACCTTGCCATATACCGTGGGGTCATTTTTGGCCCATGCTAATAACATTTTTCCCCCTCGTGGCCCACACCGTCACATATTTTCGTTCCTAACTTGACGTATGTATGGATCTTATGCCTCTAACTTGAAACACACTTACACACACACACACACACACCACACACACACCACCACACAACACACACACACACACACACACTTACATTATACAGACATTCACTTGACACTTATACACACCAATTCAAACTATACTTTACATTTACCCATAGACACTTCATTTACACTTATACACACTTACAAACACACTGCCAACCCTTTGGTCGTCCATGGGTCAATTTTGACTCACGGTAATTTTTTTGTCCGTTCCTTTAGGGATTTAGCCCTTTTTTGATGTCTTAACGTTGTTGACCATAATATTTCGGCCTTAACCTTGCCATATGCCCCATGGTCAATTTTGACCCACGCTAACTGGATGGCTTTGATGGTTCCCCCAATCACCGTAAGAAGTACCTAGGAATGTTCTATTATGTTCTTTGAGTATTCTATGAGTGCCAGGTGAGTGCCAGGTGAGTGCACGATGAGTGCGCAGGAGTGCCGAAGTCGAGTGGCCAATGTAGTGGCCAAGTGAGATGCCACATTACGCTGCGAAGTGTGAGTGCCAATTGACAGTGGGCTAAACTGAGATGCTCGCACTGGGATTCTATTTTTTCAAGCCTTTCTATGCCTCTCCACTGAGCTAGATAGCCTAATATGGGGTGGTCTACCCCTCAGGTAATAAGGTATCCGAGGAATCGATATGGTGTATATTACAATCTGCTAGAATGTTTCCTACCTATGAGTTAGTATTTTTATAACCCTTAAAAGCACTTACACTCGCCATAGACACTTCACTAGCCCATATACACTTACACTCACCGCACAGGTACACTTACAACTCACAACACTCGAAAGCTCAAATTTTGTTGCCTTAATCTTTGATGACTCATCTTTGATGAAGTCATCTTTTGTTACCACCTATATTGATATTCGAGTTACTTTGATGACTCATCTTTTGTCTACCCTTAGATCATAATCATAAGCTACCCACCAGGGCGCAGCAAGCGCGCGCGCACGCTATAAGAGAGGAGGAGAACCACAGGGCGATCGAGAGCCGCGACGCGCGCACACTCGCACACATGAGAGTACTTATATCGGAGAAGACAGGTTTGGGGGGAGGATGCAACTCAACATAATTACATTCTTAATCATACTTAAACATTTTTTATTAAGGATATATCGATTGTAGACGATACTTATAACTACAGCTGTAACTCATTACAAGCATCACCTATTCGGATGATGAGCACTTATCTCCCCACACGGACACGATTTCTATTGGCACGGTGAATACTAAAGAAGCGTATTGTTCCGCTATACAAGTCATTGGATATAATATGAAGAATATGATATTGAGTGGTTTTTATGAACCATATTAATAAACTTTTTACTTAAGTCACTCTTTTAATTTAGTAAATTTAAAAATTGTATGTAAAAGAAGAAAAAAAACCAGAGTGCTGAGATATACTAACAACCATACATCTATTTATTCATACACCATGCAGACACAGAGATGTTCGGAATGAAAAACGCGGAAAAATGTCCTCCGCGTCGTCCAAGTCAGGTTCAGTGAATGCAGAATTCTGATTGTTTATTTATATGTCTACAAGTTCGCGAGATTGAGTCGTCCAATTCACACACACTGTGTAACACAACACAAGTTGTTGTGTTCACAATCACCAAGAACGGTGACACATGACATCGACAATTAGCACATCACCATTGGTAACACCACACACACAACAACACATACAGGCCACATGAAGACACACACACATTATATAATATATATATATATATAATATATATATATAGTTTAGTGATGGCAGGTATCGGGATGGGGTTTCAAGAAATTGACTGTGCGATGCGGATAATAGGATTCTTATGCGGTTGATGCGAATGCGGATCTTAAGTAGATGAATATCAGACGCGGATCGGAGTGATAGCGTATGCGGATGCCCGTGATGCGGGTGGTTTACTCTTTGAGTTTGATATTAAAAATTATATATATAAGTTATAAATATTATATTATAGTATTATAATAGTATTATATATATATATTATAAATATAATAAAATAATAATATAATAATATACATATATATATATATATATATATATAAATATATATAAATATAATAATATAATATATATCATATAATATATATATATAATATATATATATATAATAATATATATATATATATACAAAAACGAAAAGTTCAAAATTACAATTATTCCCATAAACTCCCATGAAAATGCCAAATAATATTTATTTATATACATTTTATTTATGTAGAAAACATCCTCAACATCCACATTTTTCAAAAGAGATGCGGGATTGATTGATGCATCCTCATTTTTCAAAGGAGGATGCGGATGCGGATGCGTGTCAATTTAGTGCGATGTTCCGCAAATGCGGAATGCGTTGCGATGTCATGTCCATTGCACAAATGTATACATATATATTATTATTATAATATATATATATATATATATATTATATATATATATATAATTATAATATATATAAATATATAGATAATTATTAGATATATATAATATTATATATATAATATATATATATGTATATAATATGTTAATATATATTATTATTTTATATATATATATATATATTATATATATATATATATATATATATATATAGATAATATAATATAATATATATAATTGTATAATATATACATATATATATATATATTATTATTATATAATATATAATATATATAATATATATAATATATATATATATAATTATAGTAATATATATATATATATATATATATATATATATATATTATATATATTATTTAAATAATAATAATATAACAAATAATAATATATAATAAAATAATAATAATAATAATAATAATAATAATAAAAATATAATAAAATAATAATAATAATAAAGATAATAATAGTGCAAGAAAACAGTAAAATATTGATAATACCGATATAAAAATAAATAAAAAACATAATATTAAGTAATATCTAAAAAAAATAACAATAAAATTAATAATATAAGACAAGCATGCTAGAGATAAAATCTTAATTAGATTATAACCCATTAAAATTAAATTCTTTTAATGCTCCCTAAAATAATATTATTTTAATTAAATTATTATTGACTTTAATCCGACAGCATAGAACCTCCTCATTTATGAATCTTATGAGTGCGGCAATAAACACCTGTTGTGTTGTTGATTCTTTGGCAATCTCTACATACAGGATATTAAATTGCTAAATCTCTTCAAGGCACGATTTCAGATTAATTAGAACTGTTTTCCAGATCTATGGATATTTCAATCAAATATAAAGTCGATTTCCTCAGATAACAATTTAGAAAATACTAAATCATTAAAATCATTCTGTGAATAATAGCATACTTCCAAATGGATAACTGAGGAAAGGACTTAGATAATTGAGCTTTTCCCTATTTTCAAGATAGGTGGTAAACTATTTAACCATTTTTCAATTCAAATCGAACCTTGTACAGAGGTAACTCAATACCCGTATCCCGAGCGTTTTTAGAGGATGATCCAAAATCAGACCTTCCATAGCTCCAAACTTTCTTCTACAGTTTTTAAACTGTTCCATTTCTGGGTTCCACTGACATTTTCTTATCTCTAGTTCTGTGTTTTTTTGGTGTGTGTGTTTGTGTGTGAGGTGTGTTGTGTGTGTGTGTGTGTGGTGTAGGTTTGTGTGTGGTGGGTGTGTGGGTGTGGGTGTAGGTGCGTAAGTGTGGTGTGTGCTTTGCTGAGCTTAAGAGCGATATTATATGAGGAAAAAGCTTGTTTAAAACGTAAAGTTACTCATAAAAAGAACTAGAAAAGAATATCTTCTGTAGATGCTTCGAGATGCTCAAAGAATCTCATATAGAAAATACGTAAATTTATGACACACTCTCCAAACAGGATGATGCCCTCAAAACGTGAATCTGTCTTCTTACAGAGGGATTACTTTCTTAGCCATTATTCTCATATTTATGATATAAATATATATATATATAATATATAATAATATATATTAGATAAGTTATATATATATATATATATATATAATAAATAATATATATATAATTATATATATATATTTTATATATATTATTTTATATATAGTTTCAGTTTATTATTAATAGTATATATATAATATATATATATAATATATAATTAATATATAATATATATATAAATATAATAATATTTATACTTAATATATGCGTGTGTGTGGTGTGTTGAAAGCTTGCATTGAAATGTCATCTAAAGGGTAAACAATTTAAAATAACTTCTAAAAACTTCTTTCTAGATAACGAATAGTAAAGCATGCTATAAAAATTTTAATATGATATAAAAAATCTAACTAATCAATCATAGTGAACAGGCACTAACATTAAAATAGAAGAAATACATGAAATTTTAAATAGTAACTTTTAAGCTTATGAAAAGGATTACCCAATTATATATGACACTATATTGACAATTCACGTGTTTTACACTCAAAATATTCATAGAAAAGAAGTAGCTAATCTTTAGTAAAATCTAATTAACCAACAATGCCTCTGAAATTATAGTTTAATAACAATAAACTTATATATTTTCAACTGCATTTGATAGCCGTAATTTCAAAAAGCAAAATGTAAGGATGTCGCTGCTAGACTATTCACACATGCAGTAAGGTTGTAGTCTGGTAACTGTTTTCAGTCTTACGAAGCATTTTACGAAATTGGTAATATTGTCTGCGTGTAACCAAGTTCTTCCATTAGAATTGTTTTGCATATGTATAGTAGCTGTAAGGTGAGGTACCAGAACAAAAATAGGTATAAGACGTGTCCTGCAGTGTTCATCCAAACACGGTGCATTATTATATGGGAAAAGGGACTTTGTTTACCACTCGGAGTGTTCATGGTTTGGGGGAATCCTAGCAAGTATAGTACCGACCATGATTTTTGTGTGCTGCCCCCGATAATAAAAGTATGTCTTTGAAGGAAAAACCAGCATTTGTTTACCTTAAAATAGCATCTGAAATTCGACATGGGTTTCATGGGGAAACATTTCCTGTACCTGAAATTCGGTAAAATTTTAATATTGAATCTGACGAAGTTACCAGTTCCTTATCAGGACGCAATGAACAGCAGACATCAACTTGGCGTGATGCGGACTGTGTGCCAAACACAGACTTTTCCAATCAAATGATCATAGAAAGAGAGTTTAATGGCCTCATCAAGAATCTCGAACTTTAGAGAAATAAGGCAGAATTTTAACCATGAAGCAATAATACGCCATTTACTCATTTTATGCACCATTCTTCTCCATTGTGTTAAATTCAAATTCATTTCTATCAGACATTCCTTTACTGACTCAATCCGCTTTTTTTTTTATTAAGAGAGGAAGATTGAATACTGGTGGGAAAATATGATGACAGGGGCTTTATAGGAGCAACGGTTCAAGAGAAGAGAGCACTGTGACGCGAAAGTCTAAGGGCGTACCACTGCGTTCGCCTCTATACACAGAGGTGCCTGACTCTCAAATGAAATATTGTCGTTAACATACAAGCAACGGTTCGAAGAACGACTGATAACTCATGAGCTCAATAAATAACACACATACGTTACAATAAGTATCGAGCTATGAGGGCCACATGTCGCGTGATACGTTTACCCCACGAAGCGCGAAAGCAGTGGTCGGAGGAATCGGCGAAGACGGTCACCTACTTCTCAGGAACCTGTCGTAGTAATACTATACACGAAGAGATAGGGCGCCAATAGAGAGAGAGATATAAGGAGTCACAGGGAATCAGAAGTTGGACAGTTTATCTATACAGTCCTCTCTAGCTGATACACATCCAAAAGGAGAGATACAGATCATTCCCCCTGTGAGAACAGTACTATCCCATGGAAGACATGATACTATATATATATACTGCGACGTATTGCAGATGAGAAAAAAACATCACAACAATATAGCTATATTCATTATAACATATAATATATATATATATATATAATAATTATAATACTTATATACAAATATATATAATATAATATAAATATTACTATATACTATATCATACCATATATAATATCTCATACAATATAATACATATATATGATAATATATATATATATCCTAATATATATAATAATATATATATATATATATACATATATACTATATATAATATATATATCAATTATATAACTTAGGAATGCATCTCTAAATAATATATAAAATAATTTTATCTAATAATTTAAACATAATTTACTCACACATACTATACACACATATCACCAAGTTAATTTTTAACTTATAAGTTTTGATACTTCACTTTAAATATATATATATATTCTTAACTTTTATTTTATATAACTTTAAACTATATTATTTTCTCCCTTTGATCAACTCATTATCGGCAAACACGTTGCTTATATACAACATTCTTAATGATATTAATGCATCGACAATTATGTCATTACATTGAGAGCATCACAACATCTTTAATCTACACGCACAGAAATATCTTTGAAGACTCAAATATAATGTAATGCAGGAGATAATATCACAGTCCTAATTATTAAGGGAACCTTGTAAATTTTCTTATAATAATAATATTCGAGATAAGGGAGGCAATTATTATTATTGTATTGTTCCTGATCTTATTTTATTTATTATTATTATTATTATATTATTATTATTAATTATTATTTTTATTCATTATATATTATTAATTATTAACTTATTATCATATCTATCCCTATAATATAGAACCACAGTACTAAATACCAATAATATATATATAAGTAATATATATATATATATATCTTATATATATAAATAACCCCATAATATATATATATATACTAATATATTATCAATATATATAATATATTAATATAAAAATATATATATAATATATATATATTATATTCCGGCAGGAGAATTATTTTCGAGTCGGAGATTCCGACTCGTTCAAAAAATCAACTCCGCTGCATAACACTACTTAGATAAATTATGGATTTCAAGGTAACTATTTTTCTTTATTTCATTTATTTATTTTTATTTTAATTATTATTATATTCTTGTATTAATTTAATTCCTTATCAGTTAACTAAACTATAAATAAAAAATACAAAAAACAAAGGAAAGAGCCAACGACAACTGATTAGAGAATAATTAATAAAATGTGACCAGAAATGATATCTACAATTTATAATTTCATAAATATTAATAATTTTTTAAAATTTTAATTAATAGATTATATTAAATCCTTCATTAAAAAATTGATATGCAGTGCTAAGCGATTAAGAGTTATTAAAAAATTAATATATAATATTAGTAAATCAATTGTACTTCCATATCGTTTTTAATGTCTTAGCTGATTTAATATATATTATATATATATAATATATATATATATATATATTATAATATATATATATATATAATATAATATATATATATATATATATATAATATATATATATATATATATATATATATAAATATATATATATAATATATTATTATATATAATTATATATTATATATTATATTATATATTATATAATATAATATATAATTATATAATAATACACTATATATATATATAATACTATTATATATACTATATATATATATATCATATATATATGTAAATATTAGGCCCTTTATAAACCCGAACATCAAACTCCTGAAATTTTACAGTAATACGAACATAAAAAAATAAAACGAAATAAAAAAATTTTAAAAAAGAGAACTAAGATTAAAAATAAACAAACACCAAGCTTTCGACCTCTAAACTGGAGGTCTTTATTCAGGAATTACAAAAAAAAAAATTAAAGAAAAACTAAATTTAGGTAATATTTACAATTATAAGTTCACAAATTCTACAGTATTAATATTAACACATTATATATACGTCCATCCTCCTTCATAAGTAAGTAACACTGCCGCAATTTTATAGGAATTTTTTAATAATAAAATGATTCCAAGAATTTCCTATTGTTGCCACATTTTTACAAGAACAAAATTATTTGGATGACATATCATATTGATCACATCAAATTATGCTCACTTCAAGCCTAAGTACAAAGAGAAGTTAGCAGTCTCTACATCTTAGAGCTATAATCCTGTTGATGTAATGTCTTTTGAAAATCATCGGCTTTCAAGCGAAATTTTTTTCATCACAATTATTATCAACTATACTATAAATTCTGAGTTATTATCTTCAAATTTAATTGAAATTATGACTATAAATTTTCTTCTTAAGAGTGTTTGGAACGGACTGAATTATGATACTGAATTTGATAAAATTTTCTTCAATATAGAGATATAGAGAGAGAGAATAACCAATCAACAATTTCATTCATTATTATATAATGGTTTTACTCATGAGTATAATTTTATTTCTTTCTTATGGAAAAGCTTTTTGTTTATAGCAAGTTTTTGGGTAATACAATGTATTAGCATGCTCTTAATATGTTTAATTTTTATTATGAAGTTAAGATTAGCTTCATAAATTGCTAGACGAATTAGAATTTTTTTTTTTTTTTTTTTTTTTTTTTTTTTTTTTTTTTTTTTTTTTTTTTTTTTTTAATAAAGACCTCCAGGTGCAGAGGTCGAAAGCTTGATGTTTGTTTATTTTTAATCTTAGTTCTCTTTTTTTAAAATCTTTTGTTACTCGTTTTATTTTATTTATGTTCTTATGTTTTAAATTTCATGAGTTGTAGTTCGTGTTTTAATAATAGGGTTAGAATTTGCTTACTAAATAATATACCTGCCGATATTCTGTTAAACAATTTTTGCAATTATATAATATATATATATATAATAATTATATATATATAAAATATTATATAATATTATATATATATAATATTATAAGTATAATACTATATATATATATATATAATATATTATAATATATATATATTATATGACAGGAGAGAGTGTAGCCAGATATTTTTTAGTAGGGGATTTTGAGATTAAGAATATATATATTATATATTATAGCTATAAATATATATATATTATAATATATATATATATATATATATATATAATATAAATATAATATATATTTATATATATATAATTAATAAAATATACTGAATACAATGGAATACAATAACATATAATATATATAACTGGCAGAAATTTAAAAATACAGTAAACTAGATATTATTTCTATTATTATTAATACAAAATATATTCCTGCTCCATCTTAACAGCAAAAATGTGATAATTTTACTCAGTTTATATGTGAGCAAGCTTAATGATAGACATCCCCATCATTAACCAGATCTGCTAGTCTTTCCTCCCTTGTTAAAATTGAGAAGTGTGTTTTAACCTTTCAGACAAAGATATGAGTACTTTTCTGTAATGCACGCTTTGTAACGTGAAGAGATAGAATGCTAAAATCCTTACTATCCAATGTGATGTATAAGAATAGATACTCCTTCTACAAAATTCCCAACTTTAACAGAATACTAAAATGGAAACTCACTTTACTAACAATGATGAGTATGGTCTGCGGCTAACGAACTTCCTCTCGCAAAGCTCTTTTGAAAATCATCAAGGAAAATAAATTGGAATTGCTTTATTTTCAGGGTGGCCAACCCCTGGCGCATACGCCAAACGTGGCGCATTGGATGATTTATAAATGGCGCATTGCTACGGGCTCACTTTTTGGAGATTTTAATATTAACTGGGCTAACGTCAGCCTATTTTCTTACAATTAAAATTTAAATGAAAACTAAAATTCATTTTATTTCCAGAAATTTGTTAAATTTGGCAAGAATAAAAAGAAAGATGTACAAGTATCGTAATGTTATGCATTTTTTTTTTTTTTTTTTGTAGCTTTCGGATCTCATAATATATTTTCCCTCCAAAACTCATATTTGAACATGATTTTAAATACCTTGTAATAAAACTGTCGTTCAATTGACATCAGTGAAATTTTGGTGTTTATCAACGTGATAGTGAGGTAGTGTTCTCTCATATTTCTTAAATTACTTGATTTTTATTTTTTTCATAATGAGCATA
>JABUQX010058491.1:5000-12690 GCA_015478945.1 Trachelipus rathkii
TATGGTATATAATATATATATTAGAGACTATATATTATATATATATATATATTACTAGTATATGATATTCTAATTTTATAATGTATTATTTTATATATATTACGGATAATATAGATATAGATTCTATTTATACTAACTATTGGTTATATTTTAATTCTTATACACTCGATATATATTTTATATTACTATATGTATTATTTATCCTATTAGTTGAGAGTTATCGTATTATAATGATTGTTTTAATACGTATAGTATATATATATTTACCTAGTATTTTAAGTGTGTTGTTGTTTGTGCGTGTAGTGTTCTAAGGATAAAAAAATTTCCTTTTTCTTCATTCTTACTACTATCAGCACATAATATTTTTTAGTCAGCAATTTAAAATTATAGGAAAAACAATAGTGAGAGAGTATATTAAGCTGTGTTGTCAGGCGCTGTTATAATTTTTGTCAATAAGTATTATCAAGCCCCTCGTAGGTTAGTTGAGACGTAAAAGTACCAACGTTGTTGAGGCACGCAGGATCCTTCCTTCTCTGACCCTTGTCTTAGAATACAGCAGTTGTGATCAACTCAATCGCTAATAAATGGTTTATTGTTTTTTATCATCTAATAGCAAGACCTCGTAGGTGAGATACAAAAGATCACAAAAGTCCATAATTTAAATTTTAATTAGTTTTTCTTTTAAATTACTGTTTAAGTATTGATTGGATTTTATTTTTATTAAATTAAAAATAAACTATTCAAGAAGTTTAACTAGATTTTTATCTCTCATTTATTTACTATCAATATTTAATATATATATATATATTATTTTACTATATTATATATATATATATTATATATATTATATATATTATATATAATTATATATACTAATATAATATATAAATATAATATATAATTCTATATTTATAATATTAATAAATATATATTATTATATATATATTTATATATATATATAAATATTTATATAATTAATAATTAATTAATAAATATATATTAATATTAATATTATTTAATTTAATATTAACAGTTACGATGATGAACGACCGTCTTTGAGACACCTTCCATCACCCTATTTCGAATATATTGAAGAAGCCACATAGAATTGACGCTATAGGCATTCATTGAAACTTGGAAATATAATTAATTTTTATTTAATTATATTTCTATATTATATGAGGATAAGCATCTTGAATTAACCGTGTAAAATACTTCAAGTCTTAGTGATTAATATTTATATGGGCGCTGTCCATCCCCGGAGAGCGAATGATCTACGTTAGCTTACTCGGCCCGCGTTTATAACCTTTTGGCCTTTCCAAACCCTACCCCGAGATTGTTAGGCCTAACGGCTAATCAGTTGAACCAGTGTTCAAGTGGCGGCGTGGGAGAGAGAGAAGGGGGCGCGCGCGCAGCGCGTGCGCATACACTACACATTATTATATATTACGTCCGGAAGATTCGATTTCCGTTTTCAAGGAAATCGATGCTGAGTCGAAAACGATCTGTGAAGGGATCGGTTTTTTTACCGCACTCCGACGTTGCGTTCGTCCGTGGTTGCTTCTTCGCATCCGGTTTTGACGTCCGACTGCCGATTGCTGAGCCTGCCTTACTTCCGAACTTTCGTGATTCGTGCAAATCATTTGGCAGTGGATTATGATGTGAATGAGGATCTCATTGTATATTCGGTAAGTTACGTGCCTCTCGTGCGGTCCCATTCGATGAGGTGTGGACCCCTATCCCCCATGAAAAAAAAAAATTAAATTTGATCGTATTAAAGCTAAATTTCTGTGAGCGGGAATTCAGTTAGTTGAGTATTCTAGAAATACTTGGTATGTAATGGGCTTGATGAGTTTGCTCGGCACTGGTGCTGGATGCTACTGTTTGTGGGGTGGGGCGGCGGTGCCGCGTTAGATAAACAGTCGTATAACAACAATGTTGGTGTCTTTTATAAGGGTACATGAGTGTCGTAGAACTTCGAATAAATTTGATGGTTATATAACTCCTGTGTATGGTGTTCGTGTCTAGATGACCGCTCCCATTAGGGGGGGTCCCGACGAAAAACTAATGCACTAGAGGTGCAAAAAACAAAGTGTGAGGAATTGAAGAAGGGATGAAAGATGAATAAAGACAGAAAAGAAAGAAGAAACGAAAATCTGACTCAGAAGAGTAGAAGGGGACAGCTGCACCGGTGGCTGGCTCCGGTGCGTGCCCCGAGTTATTAAATTATTTGTGTAATGATTACAATAGTGGTGTCTTTATATAGTGTTTTTGGGCCTGTAGATTTCGAAATTAATTATTCTTGCCCATCAGAAATAAAAAATAGACAGTTAATAAATAGACAGTCAAAATTTCTTAATTCTTTTTATGTTTATAACTTACAAATTTA
Organism: Trachelipus rathkii; assembly: GCA_015478945.1. Classification (NCBI taxonomy): domain Eukaryota; kingdom Metazoa; phylum Arthropoda; class Malacostraca; order Isopoda; family Trachelipodidae; genus Trachelipus; species Trachelipus rathkii. The sequence continues at coordinate 7,390 of JABUQX010058491.1, forward strand.
CGTTTTACATACACCTAAAGCAGTAATCACTAAATCAAATCACCATCAACAGGCGATCCGAACCCCCTTCTGACCATTCTGTATCTCTTTAACATTTTGAAGTCCATAATAAATTCAAAGGTGTATAAATGAATAAACATAAAAAATCAAGTTCTTTATACAAAAGATCAGACAATTATTGCTGACGTAACAAAGTGTTTTCACATTAAATCGAAAATGCTTTACTCTGCATCATCTGAACTATGAATGACAAACCCGCAACGAGAAACTTAGCCCATCTTTAACAAGAATAATGGGTAAACATCAACAAAGGACCACACTTACCAACAGTAAAGTAACTAACTAACAATCCAAAAACGTACTGACTTTATTCACACTTTGGGCCTCAGCCGAAGGGCTTCGAGGCCTTACCCTCCTTTGGGGGGTATAACGGCCCGCTTACACCTTCGGGGGCTCTCGCCTCGCAGGACTCAGCACCCTTTCATGGTCGCATCCCCTGAGTTTTCTCTCGAAGGTAAATATGTGTTCGCTTTAGATACTCTTGGTTGATAAAAACTGTTTATTCGTAAGTTAGGTAGCCGTTATGTTAAATATTACTAGGACAATGTGGAAATCCACTGATGTTAGAGACAATGATGAGCTTTTTCGTAAGATATTTACTGTGTTAACTGACGATGATGTGTGCTGAAACGTGAGCTTAGGTTAAGTTTTTTGTTTGAGTAATGTGTAGGCTTTGACTAATAGAATTTTGCTCATGTTTACGTTATTCATAGGGTCAAATGATGTTATACTCCGAAACGCGTGACACTTGTGAAGGTAGTTGTCATTCATCAGTTAAAGAAGTGGTAATCTGTGATAGATTGGTCCACTTTGTTAAGGGATTTTGTTAGATAATATGCCTTTACCTGTTGCTGATATGAGGCAAAGAAAGTGGGATACATATCGAGTTTGTATGACCTGTTAACCACTTTACCTTTGAAAAGTAGGAATTTCAGATCTTAGCTGATTATTGCCATACGCGAGGTATTAGGTCTGCCCATTTGTTACATGTAATTCCTAGTTGCGGTTTATGATATGTTTAGTTTGATTGAATGCTAAACTTTTGTTGTTAATTCCATATAGATTGCGTAGGTCCAGTTATTAAAAGAACTTATTTTTATTGTTATGTTTTTCCAAAATGATCCTGCGAAATATGGACGTAATCACTAGCTCAATATGATCACAGCCGCTGGCGGAGGGTGGGGCCTGCAGAGATGGGTAGTTTGATTTATTGAGTACGATTTACGCTTTTAAAATCAGTAAACTATCACGCTTTACTGGGATATTCTATTCAAAGAACTTATTTAGGATAAAATTTTGTTATTCTTTTTGTTATGTTGGTTAAAATCTTTGTTATTTTTTGCAAATTATTCGATCTGGATTAGATATTTAACGATGGTGTATGTAAATGAACTCTTTTTTGTTAAATATTACGAAGTTGCATGTAGAACATTTGTGTTAGTTAGCATTATATTTCTTTGGTCAGTATGCATGATTGAGACAGTTTTGCTAAACAACTTTTGTTAATATTACTATATTAATAATGTAAAATTACAATTGAAATGTTAGAGATATTGCTGACAAAGTGTGAATAGGTGGCGTTTTGTACGAAGTGTTATGTAGTTTACTGGTTTTAAGCGCGGAAGTTTGTTAATGTTGTAGTTTATTCGTACGTATCGTGTGTTAGGATTTGTCGTTCGTAACATTATATCTTAAGTTCAGGTGTATGTTATGGTAACTTTATTAATTAAAAAACGTTGTTAGTCAGCATAATCGATGGGTTAGCCTAGTAAAGAACTTAATTTTTGGTGTTATGTTGGATAAAACTTTGTTATGTTTACAGTTTTTCGGTGGTCTGTATGATAATTGGACAGATGTGATAAATCGTTAAATATTATTGTGCGTCAATGTATAAATTAAACGTTAATATTTAGAGGGCAGGCTTGGAAAAAGTTGAAATAGGTTACGTTTTGGATGCAATGTTAGTTACTTTACAGGTGTTTAAGTGTGGAACCTTGTTAATTGTAACGCCTTTATTTTATGCTTAAGTTCGTGTTTAACGTTTGTCGTTGTCATTATTGTTCTTAAGTTCATATGAGCTATGTTAGCTTTATTAATATGAAAACCTTGTATATAAGCATATATTCGATGGTAGTATATAAAGAACTCACTTTGTGCTATGTTTATCCGAAATGATAGTCTAAATGCTACGTAAATCAGCTGTTAATGTATAATAACATTGATATGTATGATATGCTTGAAAAAAGATTGAATACGGTTACGTTTTGTTATGCTGTGCTAGGTTTACTTTACCGCTAATTAGGTATGGAACTTTGGTTAATGTTAGTGTTTATTCTAGCGTAAGGTGTGTTAGGTTTTGGTATTGTTTCATTATAATTCTTAGTTCTGGTAATGGTAATAAGGCTATGCATGTGAAAAATCAATGGTTACGTTAGCATATATCGTTGGTCTGTCTGATAATTAACCTTATTTTTGTACTATGTTTTGTTGTTGTTGTTGTTGGTGTTGTTGTTCTTGTTGTTGTCGTTGTTGTTGTGTGTGGTTGTGTTGTTGTTGTTTGTTGTTGTTGTTGTTGTTTGTTGTTGTTGGTCTAACGAGAATATACTACCTTGTCTTGAACTCGAAATGGAGCGTTCGTACGTCATGTTCTTGTTTACTTCTTTCTGATTGGTTGAAGAAAGAATCTGCATTGACTATAGGGTTGTTTTACGCATACGATTTCCTTCAGTAGGACATTTTTTCCCTGTACTGGTACGATGACATCTCCCTGCATTTCCACGTGTGCTGTTGGATATCTTCACGAGGAGCTTCGTTATTTCCCAATCGTTGTGTCCAAGTAAAATTTTTATCGTCAGTCACCGGATGGATAACATAACTTGCTTGTATTCCTGCCGAGAGAGTCAAATAATAGACCTTTATTCGTTTGTGCTGATGGATTCATCAAGATTATCGATATCGCAGCTGCATGGGCTAGAGGATAAGTGTTTGTTATCCTGATGGATCGACGAGTAGTGAAATTATCTATCAGAAGGTGACGCGGTGGGTGAGAGGTGATAATAAAATGACGTTGTTGCTCTCGCGTGGGGTTGACAAGATATTAAAAACCCTTGATAACACGCAAGTCTGGAAAACCCATCGATTGTGTAACCTTCATGCGTACGTGTATAGGTTTCACCGTTCGAACGTCTGAAAAATATTACAGCATTGCTTAAATAAAAAACGAATTAACATCACATCTTAACGATGTGATACTGAGGCATGAATACAAATAGCACAGATGTAATCTATGATATTGTACACGGGAAACATGTGGTTTCCGCTATAATACAGTATACAGGATGGCATTAATAACTATCAGTTTGGAAAAGTTTACTTCTCTCTTGTAGGAGAGAATGAGTGCTGCTGAATCAAAATATGCCGAATAATGGTTTAGTGCTGCTGAAGGCATCTATACTTACATCCTTTCAAAGGATGGTGTGAGGTCTTTAGAGAGATATATAGAACGTACCCAACTTAAATCCTATGTTCGCTGATCAAATATTAACATATTTAAAATAAACTTATATTTTATGTATTATTATGTTTTTATGCTATTTATAACACTCTTTTCAATGAAATTATATGTTATGGAAATACGGCAAACTGTTTACTCCCTCGTATTGTTCGATTATTGACTACATTGATTGATGGAGGCTGGGTTTATTCGTCTGGTTGTTGTGTGTTTAAGTATGTTATGTTCATGTTTAGCTTTACAGAGAGTAAAAACCTTTAACTTTGTTTGTCTTACCCATTAGGTATTATGCTGTTAGGTTAGGTTATTGCTAATTTTTGTTAATATTAACATGTTAATGCAAAAATTAACATTGTCGTGTTGGAAATATGTTTGATAAAGTACGAATGGGATATGTTTTTTTGAGTCTTGTAGTTACTTTTTACTGTTGATAAGTTTGTGGAACTTTGTAATGTTAGCAGTTTATTTCTTGCTTACGATGTGTCTGGTTTGCCTTTGTACATTATATTTCTTAGTTCAGGTTATGTATGGTTAGCTTTATTAATGCGAAAACTTGTTACGTTAGCGTATGAGCTCGTCGGGTTCCTGTAGAATAATTAACCAGTTGTTGCCGATAGAATTTAGTTAATTTGTTACTGGTTAGGTGTAAGATTAACGTTATATGTTAGAGACGTTTGACAAAGGTGTGAATAACTTTACGTTTTTGGGGATGTTAAGTGTTAGTTTACTTTAGCTGTTGTTTAAGTGTGGTTCCTGTTGGTGTAATGTTAACAGCATTTTATTCTTGTTTAAATGGGCTAGGTTTCTCGTTGTGGGTTATATTTTCATAGTTCAGATGATGCAGAGTAAGCTTTTATTAAATGTTGACAAATCTTTGTAAGTCAGCATATATTGTTCTGATCTTTGTAATACAAGAACGTGATTTTAATGTTATGTTATTCAAAATTGATACTCGAAATATTTGACCTAATCAATAGATCAATAGATCACAGATGGTCAGGAGGGAGTTGGATGCTGGCTGGATGGGTGTGTTTTGATTTAGTGAATTTACTGCTTTAGGGTATGTAAAGCACGAATAGATTTGTAAGTTATAAACATAAAAAGAATAAGAAATTTATTATTTTATTTTATTTCTTGATGGTTCTGAAAACCATTATTTCGAAATCTACAGGCCCAATAACATATATAAAGACACCACCATTGTATCATTTAACACAAATATTTAATAAACTTCGGCCCGCACCGGAAGCAGCAGTCGGTGGGCAGCGCTTGTCCCCCTTCTACTGCCTCTAGAGTTCAGACTCCTTCTTCCATTCTTTTCCTTCTTTATTCATCTTTCATCCTTCGTCATTCCTCCTTCTTCTTTGTTTTTTGCGCTCGTGTGCTCTTTTTTTTCATTCGGGGACCCCCCCTAATGGGGGGTCCTAGACACCCATAACACGGGGCTTATAACCAAATCATATTCGAGTTCTACGACCTCGATAACCCTTAAAAGGACACCAACATTGTGTTATACGAATGTTTATGAACTCGGCACCGCAGTGGCCTCCAGCACTCGGTGCGGAGCCACAACTCATCAAGATTCACAATACCAAGTATTTCTAGAAACTCAAGTCTGAATCCTCTCACCAAATTTCAGCTTATACGATCATGTTTAAATTTTTTTAATGGGGATGGGTCCCCCTTCGGGGGACCCACGGGGACGTAATTTCATATAACAATGAGGTTAC
>JABUQX010058492.1:0-2500 GCA_015478945.1 Trachelipus rathkii
ACTCTATACGAGAAAAGTAAGAGGGAGTTATTCAACAAATTTGTCTAAACATCGATGAAAGATTTTCAGGCATTGTGGAAGTTGCAACAGAACCTCTACTTTCTGTTAATGAAGAATTGAGAGTGCCGCGTGTCAGAATCAACGTAAAAATGAAAGAAATAAAGCAATTGCAATCCCTTTTCTTGATTTTCAAACCAGTTAGAGACGAAGTTCGTGACCCACAGACCCATACTTACCAATCTTTGCAAAATGATTTCATAGATATCTATTAAAATTACGAATTTTGTAAATAAACTTGATCGATATCAGCCACAATTAAATTGTTAAAGATTTTAGCATTTATCTCACTCACATGGCATACTTCAGAGATATTTCTATACTCTGAAAAGGCTCAAAATAATAACTTTCTCAATTTCATAAGGAAGGAAAGACTAGCAGATCTGGTTTTTATGAGTGTTCATCATAAATACACATAATAAACGAAAGATGTTATCAATAATTTTGTTGTTAAGAGAGCAAGAATATTTTTTTTTATGTTTTTGATATGGCATATTATTTTCAATTTTGTTGTACTTTGAAACTGCTGCCAATGATAGATTATTTTATTTCCTTCTATTCAAGTAAGGATATATATATATATATATATATATATTATATATATACATTCCCCGTAAAAATATTATTGATATACTTATATATATATATATATATATATATATAATATATATACATATATATATATATATACAATATATATATATATATACATATATAGCGTTTATAAACATATATAAAATAAATATATATATATATATATATATATATTATAATTATATATATATATATATATATATATAATATATATATATATTCTTTATCTCAAACCCTTCCCCCCAAAAAAATTCTGCCCACGGTGGGCATATATATATATATAATATATATATATATATATATATGAGTATATTATATATATATATATATAAATAATTATAGTAAAATATATATATAGTATATAGTATATATATATATATTTCTATAATATATATATATATATATAATAAGTATAATATATATATATATATAGTATATAGTAATATATTATATTATAATATATATATATATATATATTATATATATAAGTAGCGTTCATAAACATATTCATGAAATAAATATGTATAATGGCTTTTTCAAAAGGAAGGAAAGGTGGAGGGTGGGGGGGGGAACATTGTCACTTCCAAACTAAGCAGAAAACACTCAATTATTTATTATTGAGAAAATCTTAACAAGAAAGAACGTTTAGAATGGAACTTTAAATATTTAAGTGACTCTTTCAAAAAGAAAAATTGATAACGTCAAGCGTCTCCCTTTGCACCAACGGACATAAATGAATACAAAGTCTCTTCGAGGAGAAATAAAAAAATAACCACTTATCCACATAAAAAGAAGACAAAAAGTTTTTTTTTCCTTATCATAAAAATATTACTATTATATAATTAATAGTGAAAATGAATTGAGAGAAATTTTCTTTTTAAAAACTGGATCTTAACTCAAATTAAAATGCAATTTGAATCCACTCTTTTCTTCGCAAGAAATTCAATAATGGATATTTTTGGAGACGGAAAAAAATAAGCAAATTATATGCTTATTTCTCTTACGATTATTGCACAGATGTTTTTCTCAAGCTGTTTCAATCTTTTCAAAAGAAAATTCAAATAATAAAAAAAGTACAATATAGATGCAATCAAATTCTTGAATACAAAAAGAGTTCTGATATATATATATATATATATATATATATATATATATATATAATATATATATATATATATATATATATATATTAATATATATATATATATATATATATATATATAGTATATATATATATATATAATATATGAAGAGAGACCTCTTCGTTCGACTACTAAGCAGTTTGGCTTAGTCAAAAATAATGATATATAGCTATATTATATATTTATATAGTATATATATAATAAATGTATTATAATTATATATATATATTTTATAATATAATAGTATATATATATATATAGTGTATATATAGTATAATATATATATAGTATAGGGCGCACAAGGAGATAGCAACATGGCCCTTTACTTTTCTGTTTGCAGAACTCCTGGACCAGCATTTAAATCTTATTAGAAATAAGATCTTCTGGAGAGCTCTGTAGAAACGAGTTTCGAGGCTAAATGGAATAAGATGGCTAGTTCCACTAAAAAAGGTGAAACCCTAAATGAGAGTGTATGACTGCAATGACTGTATCGGAAATAGTTTTAATTGAAATAGAAATAGTTTTCTAGAGAGCTCTAGATTTAAGAGTTTCGGGGTCAGAAGGATGATGATGGTTCAAGCTGACGAGGGTGAGAGCCCTTCCTGGAAGACGGTAAATATAATAATAATACACGAATAAATAATAATAAATAATAATAAAATAATAATAATAATAATAAAGATAATAATAAATAATTAATAACAAGC
>JABUQX010058492.1:5000-7500 GCA_015478945.1 Trachelipus rathkii
AATTAAGGCCATTGAAAGGTAAGAAATGGTAGAGGAAAGAAAAAGGAGTAGAAAGGGAATAACCGTTAATTAAAAAAACGAGTTTTTTTTTTTTGAAGAAATTAATAAAGATTTACGCTTTGTTTTTTTTTTTTTAAATTAATTTCTTTATTTATTTTTCATGTTTTTGCGGAAACGCCGAGAGTATCGCGGCCTTTTCAATCTCAAATTGGCTTGCAATTTGTATTATCTGTAATTAGTTTTAAAGGTTGATCGAAATATCGATTCGTTCCACTCGTTTTTTTTTTTTTTTTTTTTTTTTTTGAAGAAAAATGTAAACTTATAATTTCCGAAGCAAGACTTCTTTCAACACATCGAATTTTCACGTCTGTTTAACGATACGAAAATGAGCAAAAATTAGTCCAAAAAGAAAAGAAAATTTTGTTTGTAGAAAAAAAGAAAAATAGTCTCAGAGAAATAGAACAATGCTTTCACCAACAAGCAAATTATCAGCACCTCAAACGTGAAAGAAAGACAAGGCAATGTTAATAATGAGAGACTCCTCCTCACGAAACCGGATGTCTGTATCGTGATAGCAAGTTGCGATACTATTCTAATAACTACAAATTATTATATTATTATTCTATAAGAGATTAGAGAAAAAAAATCACGACATACGAAATTAAATACGCAACTATCTCCAAACTAACGTGTCTGAAAATAGAAGATCGATGCGATGAACTTTAACAGCAATTTATGTGCGAATATCGCATACTTTACTAACCAGTAGTACAACTCTCATACAACAACATATTAGAAGTATCCTCTTTCTGATCTATACAGATTTCAAGTAATTACACTAGATCATTAAAAATAATTACTTCTATACATTAAATACCATAATACCATATACGCTAATAAGTTAAATCCATACCTAATTTTATGACTTAATATCCATCATTAAAAAAAAAGACTATTCGAACGCACTAGACAGAAATAGCACACACTTCTTTCCTCAAGCCATATGAAAAACTAAACAAAAGCAAAACAAAATAAAGGCTTTCTGTGTTACTCAATGCATGTGACTTACAATGGGAACGGAACCAATTTCGGGCGAGAACGGAAGAACTAATTTAAAAAATATATTAAAATTACAATAAAAAATTAAAATAAAATAAAAAAACACACACACATCCGCTCTTTAAAGTGACGATGAAATACTGAATGACAAAATTATATATATAATATATATATATATATATATATATATATATATTATGATATATATATATATAAATATCATTAATATATATATTATATATATATAATATATATATATATATATATATTATATATATTATTCCCAAAATAAAATTACCACGAAACAGCTCTCATGAAAACAAAAACAAATATAAATAGGTTGCAGTCAAAGAGTATATGCTAATAATAATAAATAATAATATAATATAATATACATAATAAATATATAATAATTAAATAGATAAATAATAATAATAATAAATGGCCAATAAAGTTTGAGGTTTAATAATATTTCACTTAGAGGTTATTAGAATGATAGCATTTTCAACATCCCTTTATGATATTTTTTCTTATTTACAAGTTTGATTTTTAATAGAATTTCCAAAATCGGTCTTTATGAATAACTTTCAAATATGCATTCACAAATATGGACACACTTGGCCGGAAATTAAAAAATATAAATTGAAAGGAAAAAAAAAAAAAAAAAGAAAAGCTATTTTCCCCTGACATACCCGCCAGTCAAAAAAAACCTTTTACGCAAACTATTTTCAACACAAAAATTTTTAACTCGAAGAGGAAAAAATTACAATTTTACAAACATATTACTTATAGGACGAGGGAACAACGCAACTCTCAAGTAGCACAAGAGCGGAGAACAAACAGTAATATATATATATATAATATAATTATATATATATATCTATATATAAATATATATATTATATATATATATATATATATATATATTATATATATCATATATATATATATATGAGAGAGAGAGAGAAGACGAGAGAAGAGAGAGAGAGGAGAGAGAGAGATGAGAGAGAGAGAGAGAGAGAGAGAGAGAGAGAGAGAGAGGAGAGGAGAGAGAGAGAGAAGAGAGAGAGGAGGAGAGAGAGAGAGAGAGAGAGAGAGAGAGAGAGAGAGAGAGAGAGAGAGAGAGAGAGAGAGAGAGAGAGAGAATAAAACAAAATTAAGAAAATATTTTTGCAAGTTACAAATGAGATTCAAGTCACTTACTGATTCAAACTAAAATTTAACTTAAAATATTTAATAGAAAATTTATACAAACTTCACTCAAATTTAAGCATATAATTCAAACTTCGGAGAAATGAATAAACCTTATCAAGCAAGCAATATGAATAGAAATTTATTTGTAAAGAAACTTATTCCAACAAAGTTTGTGTGTATCATCAGTGTATGTATATGAATATGTGTGTAGATTTACTGTAAACACTACAAGGGGTTTTTGTGTGCG
>JABUQX010058492.1:10000-15000 GCA_015478945.1 Trachelipus rathkii
TTGGTGTTCTTTGGAAATCTGGTTTTTATAATAAATAACAGAACCAATGTTTTGAACATTTTGATGAAATACAATAAAAATCTTGAGTTTTGTTTTATTTAATACAAACTATTTATGTGAAATCGGAATTAATAAACTGATCTAGATAAATATGAGGAAATCTTGTCGACGTTTCGGAAAACAGTAATTCCCATTTTCAGGACAAACATGGTAATAATTCTTAGGTAACTTGTAGGTAAAGACGGTTAAAGTCTATATTATAACAGTATTATAACTAGAAAATTTATTACTAGAACAGTTACCACATAGTAGAGATATTATACTGTGAGTTGCTGGTGAAACGAACCACTATCGTTATTAAGTGATGGTTTAAGACTGGATATGTGAATTGATTCTAAAATTTTCAGGTCAAGTTGTTGGTTGGTTTTTTAAAGAATTGCAAAGTGAGATAGACTTATTTGATGATTTTTAGTGAAGCTATGGTTCCTAATGCTGGAGGGGGGTGGGGATATAAAATATGTACCGGTTCTAGCCGAGCAGCCTCTATGTTCATCAACCCTGACAGCGAGTTGGCGCTGAGTGTTGCCAACAAAATTAATGAAACTTACTTTCTACGACCACCACATCATCAAAAATAAAAATGAGCTACTTAAAGGAACTCTGTTGCTTCCTGCAATTTGTTTTGACTAGCATGTATGCATTCAAAAATAATGACTGTGTTTTTCTAGTAAAAGGTGACAAGCAATAACGTCAGAGATTTTGTTGTCGAATTAATTTTTTTAAAAATTTTGAGGGCTTATATGCTTTAAAAAAAAAAAAAAAATTATCTGACGACCCACTTCAGAAACGTGTGCTAAAAATGTTCGATAGAAAAATGATCAAATTCAGAAAGAAGTTATTTTGCATTTTATCACGAGAAATTCTTACGAAGGTTGGTAGAGAATATTAATAAGTAAGAAGAGTACTTGATACTTGCTGATGAAAATACATATTTCTGGTATGGCAAAACATTTTACCTACGAGTGCTGTGTAATAAGCAAGATGACCGATTTCAGCTAAAACGTAGCTTATCAAAATTTGTACAATATAATTGTAAAAAATTAATATTATCTTAATTTCACCTTTTCATCGAATTATTCTTAGTATATGATGCAAGAACTCTGAAACAACATCTAAGTAATCTCTGCAGAAGAATATCATTGTTTGAGAGTTTTTATTCTTTCCCAGATAAGCTTATTTGCACACCGATTAAATTTCTCTAATAAAGATAAATTGAAGGGAATCTATTACATAATAATTTCGGCTACTTACTTTCAAACCCGAATCAAATCTTAAACTGAAACGGATGCTCTACGACATATAAGTCAATTTATCAATATTTCATGTAACTGTACATAGGAGTCAATTTATCAATATATCATATAGATGTTTTCAGCACAGAAGTTAAAATTGGAGAATACTCTTAGAATATACAAGAAAACAAAGAACTAAAATATAAGTCCCATGGATCTACTTCACGATAGCAAAATTTTTCTATATCGTGAGAAATTTGACGTTTTATCAACTGAAACTAATTTTTTTTTTCAATTTCATACCTAAAAAACAGTCTCTATGATCTAGAACTCTAGGTCAATGGTCGGCAACATTCTTTTAAACCTGGGTCATTTAAATGTAAAAAAAAAATATATTGCAGGTGGGTAATGGTCTAATGGATCACTTATTATATATATTATATATTATATATATTAAAATAATATATATATAATATATATATAATTATATATATATATATGTATATATATTATATATATATAATATATATATATATATATATAGTATATATATGCGGCATATAGAGTTTAAATGGGGATTTCACGGCAGTAAATGGTGTATATATATATATATATATATATATATATATATTATATATATATATATATATATATTATATATATAATATATATATATATATATATATATATATATATATATAATATATATATAAATATATTATTTATATATTATATAATAGTAAGAATACAAAGTTTTATTTTTAATAAGACATATAAAAACAATTGAACTCCCTTTATCATAAATTATTTATTTTTTTAGTGGAAAACGTGCAAGAATATTCAAATGGTAATTTGGTTTTAGTTATAATTCTTTGCATGAAATTAATTTTGCTAGGTGGGTTAGTTAAATTCTCTTCTTGGGTCAACATTTACTCGCGGGTCCGGGAGCCGTCAAAAATTGGTATTAATTACTCTTCTCACTCAACATGTATAGACACATTTATATATCAATAGAGGAAGTGAAAACAGAATTTTCCTTTTTGCATTGAAGAATTAAGTTTTGTTATAACTATTATTATTTTAAGAAAATTTATATCAGCGTCAATTTTAACGTACTTTTTACAAGTTCTTTCAATTCTTCTAAATAGTTCTTTATTTTCAGAAGAAATTTTATTCAGGACTATTCGAGAATAAAAAGAAGTTAAACTAATATTATATCAATATTTCGCCTGCATACTTCAGGCATGATCACGCTTAATAACTATTATTTTTTTAATAATGCCACTTACAAAAATATTTCTAATATAAAAATAAATTATTTTCATAATTGTGAAGGTATGTCAAAATTTGTGATGAAAATCAAAATTCAAAAAAAAGCTTACATTGCTTTGCAAATACAACTATTATCATGGATACCAGGTGTACCTGCAAAACACTCAAATATTCAAAAAACATTCAAGCATTCATTCATTTCATTAAATTTCACATTGATGTCCGGCTTATTTTTTTTATATTTAGAAATTTATTTTTGTAAGCTGCATTATAAATAATAGTTAGTTAACCGTGATCATGCCGAAGTATGCAGGCGAAATATTGGTATAATATTGAAAACGTTTTTAACTTCTTTTGTATTCTCCGAAATAGTCCTGAATAAATTTCTTCCTGAAAATGAAAGAACTATTTAAAGAAGAATTGAAAGAACTTAAAAAAAAATATTATTATTATTATTATTATTATTATTATTATTATTATTAATTTATTATAATAATTATTTCCATTTATACACTTCTTCATACTATTCACCATTCAATCAATACTGTGCAGAATAGAGTCAGTTCTGAGAAAAAATTCTTACCAAACCCCTACCTTTCTGACTACTTATTCAGGCACTATATATTATATATATATATTATATATATAAATATATATATATATTATATATATATAATAATTATATATAATAATTCTTGGTTCCACGGAAATATATATATATATATATTATAATAGTATATATATATATATATATATGCTTACCACAAATCTATTAGGGGCCGGCTCTTGCTGTGGACGAGCTCCTAAAATAGGAGTTGCAGGTGCCGAACCTCTCCTGTCGGAGCCGCAGGCTTTTTCATATGAAGTGTCTGAAATTGAGGAGAAAGAAATGTAAGTATGGTAAGTCGTTCAATTCAAAAAAAAAAAAAAAAAAAAAAAAAAAACATATTAATAGAAAAAATTACTTAAAGAATAATTGAATTAAAATAAGAAAAAAAAACTTTGACAAAATTGTTTGTTACAAATGTTTAAATAAAATTAAATAAGTAAAACTTGTAAGAAGAATTATTTGTTAGCGTTGTCGTCACACAAAAGGACTTGTGTGCAAGTAGATCGAGATCAATCATTACACATTAATCAAAGCCGTTAAACAACAATCCGTATTTCAACATACTGAATAACATGCCGAAATCTCTCTAAAAATACGATGATACGAAATCTTTGAAACGTGAGTTACACAAATTTTGAAAATTCTATGAAAGTTATAGAATTAACTCAAGCTAATATATATGTTCTGTGATCCCAAAACCATTATAGTTATATATACTTATAATATATAATATATATATATATATTATTAATATATATATATATATCATAATATATAATATATATATATATATATATATAAAAAGTTTACAATTGGCTTTGTGGTATAAAGCGGGGTTTTCGTTCAATAGGGTTAGTGGTTTGCCCCAGAAAACTCGCCTGTATACGGCAATATAAAACCGAGACCCGAACCGGCTACCTGAAAGGACACCAAATATCGCTCTTTGTAAGAGAGTTTCTGTAATTAATTAATTATAGTTTAATTCATGGTGTGTTAATACGCTAATCTCAACACCCAAACCTCACTAAAACACAGTCAACATATACAAGAGAAAACCTATTATCATAACATCAAAAATCAGGTTCCCTATCTGCCCTAGAATAGAAGGTACGCCTATCAGGAGTGTAAACCATGCATATCGATGGTTAGAACATCTTGATTAGGTTGAGCTGAGGCAAAGTTTGCTATCAACTTTAAATATCTGTGAAACATTTCCATTTGGTCAGGAAAGCATAAGAACACACTTTTACTCGACTAAAGTACTTATTGCGCTAAGTGAAAGGAATCAACTTTACAAATATATAGATGTTCAGTGATAATTAATGATATATAAATATATATATTATATATATATATATATATATAAATATATTATATATATATATTATATATATAATATATATTATTATCTATATATATATATATTATATATGCGTGCGTGTGTGTGTGAAACATGAAACAAAGGCTCATTTATTCAAGTGAAGAAATGCATGTAAAGTTCATCGCTTAAAGTGGGTTTCTAAACGTCAAATGACTTACAAAGATGACTTGCGAAATAATTTGAGAAAAAAAAAGTTAGGGAACATGAATTATGATGAAACAAAGTCCAATTGGCGAGCCCAGTTAACAGAACAAATAATGCAGCAAATTGAGCAAAAAACCATGGGCACACAAAAACCAGTTTAAAAATGCACCCACATAGTTTAATAACAGGATAAAATTGGGTAATAGTTTGTACATAAATTAGCAAATATATATATATAATATATATTATATATACTATATAATATATATATATATATAAAAATATATATATATATATAAAA
>JABUQX010058492.1:17500-20000 GCA_015478945.1 Trachelipus rathkii
TGCGATTAATATGCAAATTTAAATAATATATATATAATATATATATATATATATATATATATATATATATATATATATATATATATATATATATATATATATATATATATATATATATATATAATATATATATAAATAAAATATATAGATTTATTAATATATACATCATATCTAATTATATATATATATTTAATATATATATATATATATATATATATATAACTACTATAAAATAGATGAAGGGAAAAAGTTAAGCTGCAAATATGTGTCCCTCATTCCAAAAGCCAACAATACTGAATTAATAAAAAGAGCAACTTAAAAATAAGAAACTCTTGCCATTAAAGCTGAAACAGATGTTACGGACAAATCCAGCAGCGAGTTTTAATCGGACAACAACGAACGTAAGTCGCTTGTGACGCTTTGCAACTGACTTTTTCCCTAAATGAAACCAGTCAATGCGGATTTTATTAAAAAAGAAAAAAGGAAAAAAAAATATGCAAATGTTAATTTTTAGATTTTTATACGTGGCTCAAACTTGAACTCTTCGTTTATCATTCACGAAAGTTCGTTTAAAATTTCACGATCGTCAAAAATACATAGTTAATAATAAGAAAAAAATAAACATTCATCCTATAGAAAGCACGTGCAGGAAGGAGGATGCCTAACCCCGTTCATTACTTATACAAAACCACCAAAGAAAGCGTCCTTCTTGCAAAGGACGTAAATACTATGCAAGGTTAATAATAAACTTTAAAACCTTTCCTCCTTGAATTCTCGGAGCGAAGGATCTTTGGGACTCTTTTGACCGCAATGTTATTTACATATTTAAGTAATAAAACAAAGTTTCCTCTTTATATCAGAAGCTTTGTAACAATTAAGGACTTTACCATTTTTATTTTCATATTCTGCCGTAATAAATTTGACAAACAAACACTCATTTTACAAGTTTCTTAACGACTTTATATATATATATATATATATATATATATATATATATATATATATATTATATATATAATATATATATATATATATATATATATATATAGGTATATATATAAATATATATTTTATATATATATATATTAATAGACGAGAGAAGAGAGAGAGAGAGAGAGAGAGAGTCTAAGCTTTAGAGTTTAGAGTCTTAACATTAAACAGATGTGTTATCTAGGTGGAAGGAAGAATCTAGTGAAGGATAGGAACTGTATTAAAAGGGGCTGGAGACGAGTGGAAACCCTATGCCAATGTCTACTACTAGGCTCTTTCGTAAGGTGTGCGTTCCTATATGTTCCCAAGGTAGATATGGAACTACATTTTTTCCCACACGCCGCGGGCACGCGTGCACGACCACACACACACACACACACATATAATATATATATATATATATTATATATATATATATATATATATATATATATACTTATCAAATATATATATATATATATATATATTTCACGTTCCTGTTTTCTTAAAACTTAGATTATGAGGCGAAATAATAGGGAATTGGGGGGGTTAAGCCATGGGGGACGTGGGATTGGGAGCGAAGCAGAGACCCTTGCGACTCCCTTGAAAGTGGTAAACCCTCCTTGACAGCTTCAGGTCTTTGCTTTTTTACCTTTAATGTATTGTTTATTATCTTTAAACTTCAGTCAATTTTTTTATAGCTAATGTGCAAAATTCGCAAGTAAAATACAAGAATGCACATCCATCTACCATATTTACCAATAAAAAAATATATATACTATATATACTACTATATATATATATATATATTATATATATATACTATATATATATTATATATATATATATATATATATATATCATATATATATATAAAAGAATTAATTTAATGGTACTGGTGGCAGAAAAATAATATAATAAAAATAATATAACTCTCTGGACAGCTTCTGAATGCTAATCTGTAGGCACCTGTGAATGCAGTGCTTTGAAAAGAGGATAAGAAGAGAATTACATGGGTGAGAGGAGTGTAAAATGCTCAGGTAAGGAATGTCGAGGAAGGAAAAAGGCATCGAGTAAACCTAAGTGAAAATATAAAGAAAAGGCCTTTAAAGGGAATCGCGTTTCGTAGTATTATTATAACGCTTGATTTACCGGACGTGGGAAGGAGGCAGGTGACGTTATATATATACTATATATATATATATATTATACTATTAATATATAGTATATATAGTATATATATATACCGTATATATATATAATATATAGTATATTATATATATAATATAGGTATGTCCGGGTAAAGGAGATGCTCTGCTCAGCTCTCATCCATCACCTGTTCTCCTTGAGTCTGGAGTCCCAAACCAGCCGACTTTCACCTGGAACACAACAGAGCACAAATAATCGCATCTGTTGCTGCTACTTAAAAGACGTGTTTAGTAAGGTATCTGACGAAGAGGTTAATATTTATCATCAACTTCTGCCCTTCCCCAGCTGCTTCTCTAATTAGCTTTAGGGTAACTTATATGTA
>JABUQX010058493.1:0-7500 GCA_015478945.1 Trachelipus rathkii
CTTATAGCCTATGACACAATGAAACAAACACTAAAGAGTGTTATTTGTAATAATGATAATATATTACATCAGAAATAAAAAAATTTTTGAAACATGATCTTTTGTTTACATTTTTAAAGTTTAAATTTTGAAACAGAGTAGCCTTGCTATGATATTATAATTCTAATTTTTTTTTCTGAAATTAGATCTTATATATCATATATATATATATTATAAGGTTTTAAAAAGTGATATATAAGTACAATTGTGAATCTACATTAGCCTTACCTGAATTTGTTGTTTTCAAAGATTTTTTTGCTCTTTGAATAAGATCTTGATATATAGTCCATAGATAACTCTGCCTTTTGGTTTTAGTAATCTATCACTTAAAATCTTAGTTAGGGTAAATTTGATTGGTGAGAAGGTAAAGAGAATAGAGATAGGTTGATAGTGAAAATATTTGAAAAGAAATGAAGAAATTTACCTCTATACCCTTTTACATTTTGAATTTTAAATTTGATTACACAAACACGACTAAATAGTACCGCTTTTGAATTAGAAGTAAAGCTTGTTGTGATTTTTTAGTGAAAATTCTGGTGAATTATATCCCCAGGGACAAAAATATAAATTCCACCAAAACTAATACTGTAGCTATATAGCTAATAGTTTCTATATCCTAAAATAAAATACTATATCCTAAAATAAAATACTAAAATGAGCAAAATAGAAGATATATATGTGAAAGTATATAATAGTTTTTATATCCTCCCACTGAAGAGTTGCAATGAAAACCATTGCAATTAAAAGAATTAAAGATTTTACAAATCAGATAAATTCCTGCGAAGGAATTCTTGACACTTGACAGCAGCCTGTCTAAGAGGTCTTTCTTTGACTGAATTGAGCTGAGCAATTTGATTCTGTTGAGAGTCAAGTTGAGGTGAATTTATACCTGAAGTTGAAGGTTGTACATCTACAATAGCAGTATCACTATTACTTTGAATAACTGAATTTGAATTTGAGGGATCAACTTGATCTGTATTTTCATTGTTTTGACCATCTGAATTGGAGAGATCACTGCTTGCTTCAGCATCAGTTTCTCCACTGGAGACAGAGTGGGTAGATAACTCCAATGGGTAGAGATGACAAATGGAATAATGACAGGTTTGTCCATCTCCCCTTTTTAATAACACACTCCTGATCTTATTGTCATTCACCAACAATGACTTCCAGAACTCTACCCAAAAGCCAGAAGGGTCTAGGCCTGCTAGGTGTGTGAATTAGAACTATATCTCCAACCTTAATTCTGTTGGTCCACTCTGACTGATAGAGATTTCTACTAGTCTGGCGCAAATTTAATAGATAAGACTCATACCATAATTCCCTGAAAGTCTCCAAAACTCTACCTTGAGCAGTTAGAGTTATGGCTAAGTCTTGTTGTGAGGAAGGAAGTTTTTACATATGGGGTGGAAACTTCATTGAATATGAGGTTTGAATTGTAGGCTTCAAAAAGGAATTTGGAGCAATAACTTCCAAATCATTATCTGATGACCTATAGGTTAAAGGTCTTGAATTGATAACATTGGTGATATTTGAAATACTTGTTAACAGTTGAAAGTAAGTTAAGGTTGCTTTGCCTATAGTTTTATAAGACATCCCTTAACTGTTCGTATCATTCTCTCCCAAACTGATCCCACCCAACTGGAATAGACTGGAATCTTGTAATGTTTGATGTTATTGATACGCATATGTTCGGAGAACATATTTGAAGACAAAGATTCTAACAGTATATTTCCACCTTGTTTAAAATTCCTGGCATTATCTGAGTACAAATTGGATGGTATGCCATATATATTTGTGAAACGTTGGAATGAAAGTAAAAAGGATTCAGTGGACATATCTGGAAGGACATCAACATGAATAGCTCTGATATTAAGGCAGGTGAAAATTAATAGATACAGTTTTGAAATTCCTTATCATTAATCTTTACAACGAGATGCCCTGTAAAGTCCACGCCAGTATGCTCAAAGGACGCACAAAATTAACTCTATGATGAGGAAGATTAGTCATTTTTGGATATTTAAAGGGTATACTGTTAAATTTTTTGCATACTATACAGTCTGACAAAACATTTTTTACAGCCTGCCTGGCCTTGGTAATCCAGAAGCCATGAGCTCTGATGAAATTGATAGTGGTTTGAACACCCAAGTGTTGACATCTTGAATGAAAGTCTCTTATTATTAATTTAGTGAGATGATGATCCTTGCCAAGAAGAATTGGATTTATCACATCATCATTATATAAAGTGTCTTGGCAATTCTCCCTTTGGATCGGATTAGGCCTTTATCATCTATGAATAAGTTAAGTTGATTGACCAGCAGTGGAATTTCATCCTTTTTAGGATTTTGGAGAAATAATATATCCTTAGAAAAACAATGCTGCTGCATTATCTTCAACCAATAGAGTTGGGCTTTCTGATCACAATCTTCATCCAACCCTTTACTCCTGCTAATGAATTTGAATATTTTTGAAGTTACTTTATAAAGCCTATGCACACTTGAGTAATCTTTAAATTGTAATAAAGACTGAGTAGCTACCACAGATGTGTGACATTGCAAAGTCTTTTCCTTATTGGCCTCAGACAAACATTTAAGTTTACTAATAGGCCATTGAGATTGATCTAGGAGAATCCAAGAAGGACCCTTTAGCCATAATGGCAATTTTGAAAGAAAAATAGAAGTTGTAACACCTCTGGTAATCAGATCTGCTGGGTTTTCAGCAGTATTGATGTAAGCATAAGAAATGGATACTTTGTACTCTTGCTCAACTTGATTTTTGATTTGATAAATTTCTTTGAGCCTATTGTTTACAAAAATGTTTTTATTTTTTGCCTTTCCAGACAGGAGCCATGAAAGGACAATTTGAGCATCTACAAAGACCTTTATGTTTTTGAACTGTACATTTTGAAATTCTGATAATATTGATTTGATACACTTGAAAAATAAGAACACAGATAACAACTCTAAAGAGGGCAAAGCCCTAGATTTGAGAGGGGCCACCTTGGCCTTTGAGAATATTAAATTAGAACCTTGACCTATACTATAAATAACAAAACCATAACAAGATGAAGAAGCATCACAAAACACGAATAAAGAGTTTGAGGGAGAAGGTGAGAAAGCACACCTTTCAATTTCAATATTATGTAATTTATTTAAATCTGAACATAGTGAAGACCAGGAAACTAAAACATCAGCAGGGACCTTTTCATCCCAATCAAGACCTAATTGCCATAATTTCCTAATTAATAACCGACCTCTTAAAGTTACAGGTAAAAAGATATTTAAAGGATCAAAAACCTTGGACACAGCAGATAACAACAATCTTTTGGTATTTGCATCAGCATTTACTGAAAATTTTGCTAGTTTTAACTTATCTGCAAGAGGATTAAAAAGATATCCAAGAACCTTATCTTCTGATTCCTGATGTTGAACTATTCTACCCTCTTCTTCCATAACAGTTCTTAATTGATCATTATTAGAGTCCCAACTTCTAAGATGGAAACCACCATCTTCCATTCTTTTGTTGCATTCATAATAAAGTTCTTTTAAATGTTGTAGATCATTGCCACTAATAATTAAATTATCAACAAAAAAATTATTCAATAGAATCTGAGTACATGCATCATCCTTATAAGACTGAGCATGATGCTTGATGATATAATTGAGGATGAAAGGTGAGGATGTGAAACCAAAAACAATGGTTGAGTATCGATAAGCCTTTAATTGACCATTACTTTTCCAAAAAAGCAAAAGCGATTGCGGTCTTCAATAGATTTTAACTTAATCTGAAGGAAGGCTTGTTTATATCCGATAACATAACAAACTGATTTGATCTGAACCGGAATAAATGACCTAACAAGGAGGACATAAGATCTGGTCCCGTATAGGCTGCCTCATTTAGAGATGGTAAAGAATTAGTTTTAAGAGAACAGTTAAACACAGGCCGGACCTTTGTTGATACTTGTTCATCAGTTTTGATAACAGGTCTGTGAGGAACCCAAATATAATTTTTATACTCAGAGGGAGATACTTTGAACTCTTCAATAATACCATCAGCTAATTGTTGCTGAAAGACATCATCATAGGCTTTAACTAAATCTTTATTTTCTAAATTTTCATGAACTCTATTAAGCACTGCAAGAGCAATGTTATAGTTTGATGGCAACAAGGGAAGTTTATCTTCAATCCATGGAAGATCTATATGATATTTTTCGTCTTTGAACTCTATACTACCTTTGAATTTTTCAATCTGTTTCAAATCATCTTCAGATTTATTATTATGCATACTTTCTATACCTAAGGACTCTAATTTGAACATGTTTTCTAATCCTTGCTCTACCTCTGAATTACTTAGGATATGGCTTAAAGGATTAAAATAAGAATGTACAGGGTTTAAGACTGTATTAACCAAAGTATGGTTAACCTGCAATTGATTTTGATTTAGATTTTGATTTTGAATATGATTATGATTTTGAACAACTGATGGTGGATTTGAAACTCTTATTTGATTATTGTATATAAAATTAGTAATATTTCCAAATGGAATAATAGAACCATCTCTTAACTTAAAGGCAGATCCACTCATACATTTAATCAATTCTAGTTGAGGGAAATACTCTATTAAATCAATGCCAATTAAGGCATCCAAGTCGAAAAATGAGTTATTAGACTCTTTATAGCCAGAATCAGCTAATTTGTAAGATTTATTTCTCAAATTAATTAGAGCCTGATCTACGAACTTAATCTCATAACTTAATTGAAGATCCTCATCAACCAAAAGAGGAAGGGTGAAACAAGACTGGTCCATATATACATCAAGAACAGTCTCTTTCAAACTGCGGGTGGTAACACCTAAATAAGTTTTATATCGTATTGAGTGCTTTGATGATTCTCTACAGATATATTGAGTTTATCCAACACTCTTTTAGAAAGGTAGGACCTCTGTGAGCCACAGTCGACTAGGCATCGAACTGAAGCTGAAACTTTACCTCTACCAATCCTTATAGTAATTGATAACAAATATAAATTGTTGGTGCTTTGACTAAAACTAAGACATACATTTGTGAGGGTGGAACTTTTCCTTTGCTTACAAAGAGCTGTAATATGACTTCTTTTATTACAAACTTGGCAACTAAAAGAAAGTTGCTCCTCAAGTCCAGGACACTGATCTGCAGTATGTTTAGAGCTTGAACAATTACTGCATAGACTCATTTCATTACATCTTTTAATTCTTAAATCATAGGTTTGATAAACATTGCAATTGGTCATCACATGACCTTGTGATGAACAAAACTTACAAGATTTTGAATAACCTTTGATTTTTGAAATGGAAGTATCAATACCATGAGAAGCTTCATTTCCACTAACTTCATTAGTATGAGTTTTGAAATTCTGCAAAGCAGAATTGGAATCAGGCCTATTATTAGATTTTAAGGACTCATTCGTTCTTTGATTTTCATTAATTTTAAATTTATAATTAGGCTTATCCGAAGTATTTATATTTTTAAATTTTGAATAAGTATTATGGGGAGGGACTTGATTGAAATTTTGACCTTTATTATGATTTGACGTTTTAACAATATTTTTGATAACTTCATTATAACTATCAAATATTTGATTTAAATCAGGGTAATTGGTATTCAACTTGCGAGTAATTTCTTTGACTACCACATTAGGTAATTTTGATAAAACTATGTGGCTAAGTACTACTAATCCAGTAGCCTCCTCAAGATATTTGAGGTTATAACTCTCAAGTTCATATATTAATGTTCTGATATCATTTAAGTAAACCCTAGTCGCATTATATGTTGGGTCAAATACTGGTTTTAAAGATATGATTTTTTTAATGATTTCATCAATGATGAATTTTTCGTCTAAAAACTCTTTATCTAGAAGTTCAAGAGCTTTATTATAATTATTATCACTAATAGAAAGATTCTGAATCAGAGAATATGCATATCCTTTTAATTTATTTTTTAAGCAGTGAAGTTTAATGGATTCACTTAAATTTTTCTGTAAATCTAAGGAACTCTTAAATTTTGAAATAAAAGTTTTATAAGCAAACTTATCAGTTTCATTGCCTTCAAAGAAACCACAATCTATAGCTCTAAGAACAGATTCACTGAAATGAGAGCAAGTATTTTTTTGAGGGGTTGAATTTTGATCCCCTTTAAATTTTAATTCACTTAATTTTGATTTAATCGAGCATTGGTACTGAATCTGACTACACAACTCCTTATTATGAAGCTCAGGAATGAGGGAGTCAACTTCATTATCGTTGTACAATTTTATTATACTTGTATCCTTTTGTTTAATATCTTTTAACAATGACTCTACTTCCTCTACAAGATCCTTTACATAAACTGCATCTTTATCTTTATTATTATCTATAGGCCTACTCTCTATTTGACCAAGATAAATATTTACTTGTGCCTTGAGGGATGAAATGGCTTGAACTATAGGCTTAGATTTTTTATTAACTCTATCAAGAAGGGCTTGTATCTCTGGGTCAGACATTTTCGCTGAAATTTGGCTAGAATGACCCAAGGACAAATGAAACCTTGAAGAAAGATGAAATAATGAAAGATAGCCTACCACCAGGCTAAATTATTTGATTTGAATTTTGAAAGGGTCTATTAGACAAAAAAAACACAAAAAAACAAATTTTGAGGTTGAAAATGACCTAGGCCTAGGCCTAAGTTTGAGCTTGAATTTTTAAGGAAATCACTGTAATGGAAGGGTTAGGCAATGATGCATTGCTTACCTAACTCTCATACCAAATTTTGAATTAATTACACTAAGACTAACTAAACTTAGGACAAAACACCAATAGGCTAGTCTCGATAGGCCCACGTGGCTTCTACCGTCTCTAATATTTTCCTATGTTCAAATAAACCTTAATTTTAAGTTAAATTTGTACTAATAATACTGTACACAAAATATTCTAACTGCTATAGCCTCGGAGTTGGCCCAGTTTGATTGTTATTTGCAATTGATAGGCACGAGTTATCAAGAACTTGCAACAAATCCGTTCGTTAAGACCAATATAGATTACACAATTGACGAAAATTTAATCTAAAGCAGATTAAATTAATTACAAAAAAAAATCTTTGAAAGATATAAGGTTTTAAAAAAGTGATATATAAGTACAATTGTGAATCTACATTAGCCTTACCTGAATTTGTTGTTTTCAAAGAATTTTTGCTCTTTGAATAAGATCTTGATAGTCCATAGATAACTAAGCCTCTTGGCTTTTGTAACCTATCACTTAAAATCTTAGTTAGGGTAAATTTGATTGGTGAGAAGGTAAAGAGAATAGAGATAGGTTGATATATATTTTAATTTTTTTGGATATTTAAGTGATTTAATTTCAATAGAAATAAAAAATTAGAATAATAATATCATAGCAAGGCTACTCTGTTTCAAATTTCTACACTATAAAAATGTCAACAAAGATCATGTTTCA
>JABUQX010058493.1:15000-36550 GCA_015478945.1 Trachelipus rathkii
GAATTCCGGGGATTGTCACGTTTATTTATTGGAAAAATATATATTTATATATATATATATATATATATATATATATATATATATATATATATATATATATATATATATATATATATATATATATATATATATATATATATATATATATATATATATATATATATATATATATATATATATATATATATATATATATATATATATATATATATATATATATATATATATATATTGTAGGTAATTTAAGGGTCTTTATTATTATTTTTATTATTATTATTGCTTATGGTCATTTTTATTAATTTTTCATCATTTTAGTGTTAGGTTAATTATCATATATTTCATCTCTCCGTTTATCCCATAAATTTAAAGTATAGGAATTAATTAGTGAACCCTGAAAGTGAGGCTGTGAGCCCTTGATTAAAGTATTAACAGGGAAGCGCTGAGGGAGTGAGCGAAGTAAACAAAGTAGAAGCCGCAGGGAAGAACCTTGAGAGGTCAAGTTTCCACTCCTCTGGGTAAGTGTGAGACTAGTGGACGCGCTGTATGTAGGAGTTAGGTTAGATAATGGGGCTAATAAGTGTACTTGTTTGTTGCAGGTGGAACCGTTACGTGATTTACCAACTTATCAGGGATTCTTGAACTGATATAGGATCTTTCAACTTATCGGGGATTCTTGAACTGACAAGCAAATTCATTGAGCTAACTAATAAGGGACTCTCTCATTGAATTATTGAAGGGATCTCGTGAGCCATCCAGAAGCTTTCCCAAATATTGGAAAGAACGAGTGCGTTTATTAGCGCCTAACTTCCGCGGAAATTGCCCGCGGAATCAGGAAGCATTGACAGTCATCCCACAACTGGGCAACGAGATTGAAAGCAGAGTTATATCGAACTCTGCCATATTAAGAAATATAACGGCAACATCGCAGTGGGTCGTGCACCATAGGGGACGCTTTGGGTGGGCATTGCAGGGGTATCACTGGCACTCCCATCTTCCTTGTTATATTATTCGTTATTGCTCTTTTAGCGTATGATTCTCCGCAAATTGGCGGCTCTTATTTTGAAGTTGACATCTGTTAGTGAATTGGAATTATAGTCTTAAATTGTAGTTGTTTCTTATTCTCCCCAGTAGTGTTGAGGTCTGGTCAAGAGGCGTGAACGAAATAGAGTAATTAATTATTTAGCGACTTACCTTGTTAGTAAACTTCCCGGTGCCCACCGCCGTGAGAACCATTGAAAAGAGTTGCCCTTGCCAGGGAGACAGGTACAGCCGGCCGGGTGAATTCACTGAGTCAGTGGCCCCGGTCCGGACGTTTAGATCCGCGGGGACATCCCCGAGAGTTGCCCTTGCACAGGTACAACCGGCCGGGTGAATTCACTGAGTCAGTGGCCCCGGTCCGGACGTTTAGATCCACGGGGACATCCCCGAGAGGTTGCCCTTGCCCAGGGAAACAGGCGCGGTCGAGCGAAGTCGGGCCGGAGACGGACCCACGCCGAGTTCATCGGAGTCGGGAACGGACGGGAAGGGAAATCCACGTAGGGCTTCACTCCCTTAAGGGACAGTCGGGAACGGGAAGGGAACGGGCTAAACCCACGTCCGTTTTAGAGGAGTCGGGCGGTAGGAAAAATCCACCGAGGTGCTTCACTCGCGTAGGGATCGAAGTCGGGAAAACGGGAGAGGGCGGGAGCAGGTTAATCTGGGTTGGTCAAACGGGAGCATAGTCACCGCGGGCCAACGAACATAATCCGATACCATATCAGATCGAACCCAGTGATAGCTGTAACGGGTGGCGAGAGTAACACGTTGGAGCTTCACCAACGAATTAACGGGAGGATTAGAAACCCTCCGCCTCGCTATCCGCGGCAGTTGCGAAGGTTGCTGTGTCGGATTCGCCACAATATATATATATATATATATATATATATATAAATATATATTTATACTTTTTATATATATATATATATATATATATATATATATATATATATATATATATATATATATATATATATATATATGCTAGCTGCTATATATATATATATATATATTGTAGAGTGAGGGAAAGTGTAATTCAGAAATTTTAACCACCCAATAATCCTAACAATGAAAACACTCAGTAGAATTAAATATTAAAATAGGTGAAAAAACAAACTAAACCCACCTATTTTTTCAAAGGCTGCCTTTGATCTATAACTGTGGTCAGATTTTGGGCTCAGTAGGTAAAGATCATTCAATTTTTCCCACTCGACTGGCAGGTTCCGTTACGCTGGTGGGACTTGATATTTTCCACTCACCACCGCCTCTGAATTTCTGGTAGGTAACATACGATGTATTTGCAAGTACGAATAAGTGAAGGGAAATGACAATTGTGAATCTATTTACAGTTTATTTGGGAATTCTAAATGAATAAATTAAATTAAATTATTAAATTACATGATTTCTGAATGAGTTAACCTCAAAATGAATTAATCAGATTTATGAACGAGTTAACCTCAAAGCAATTAAGCTATTACTACGGGCTGAGTATCTCCTCTCCAATTAAATGAATTATCGACAGATTTACTTAATTCAAGGAATAAGGAAGAGTTATGAATTTCTGTTAGGAATGAAGAATTCTACAGACTCTATAATTCAACTCAAGATAAGAATAATGTCCGCACAAACAAAAAAGAGAAAGTTGTCCAATTTAATCGGGACTGCTGAGCAAGTGAGTAAGTATGTGTATGGATGAATGGATGCTATAACATTTGGCTTACGCAACATGATTTATATTGATTATGGATCCACTCTGCAGAATTATTTCGAAAGTTAGAATTGGAAGTTGACTTCTGGGCATAATTGAGCATCTATAAACAAACTGGAATAGAATGTCTTTACCATGACATTAGTTCCAGACAATTAATTTATAACTAAAAGTACTATATGTACAGATGGGTCCAGAAGGATTTTGATTGATTAGTTTTACATACCCTAATTTGAAGAACAATCGAGGTAGAGTTTTCTATTCTGATAAATACATTGTGGATCTTGTATTCTATTATGTAAATACAAGAACAGTTTAATACTTCCAATAATGATGTTTGTTTTGGGGAAAAATACACAAAGTATTAGAATTTTTATAAGATTTGTTTCCATTATTGTGCCAAGCTAGAATATATCCACTTACTTTTGTAAAATCTGTGCTATTAAGTTTATGAATGTTTATAAATTATATAAGTATTGACAAATATAATATCAAATAAGAAAATTTGTAAATACTTTAGAACTGAAAAAAAGATATAAACATATATATATATAGTATATACAAAAGGTAGACAAATTAATATATATAAATAAATATTATTTAAAAGTAAACCATATCATTTAATTATCATTCAATGAATATGAATGAACTTTGGTATAAAATACCAAAACATGGGATTATTTTAATAGGCCATGGGGACAAGGGTGTGAATTTGTGAAACTCTCCCTTATAATATATATATATATATATATATATATATATATATATATATATATATATAAATATATGTATATACAGATAAATAAAGAGATATATATATATATATATATATATATATATATATATATATATATATATATATATATATATATATATATAAGTTTTGATAGGGCCAAATTTTTTCTACATAAGGTTATAAATTTTTTCAATTTTACAGGAAGAATAATTTTTTTTTTTAGAATTTCACTAAAAAAGTGAACAGATAAACATGGACATAAAATCAGGTTTGAAATAAAGGAGGAAGAATTGGACCCAATTGACCAAGATAATTGCATAGAAGATTAATTCTATTCTTGTATGCCTACAATATATATGCATTATATATATATATATATATATATATATATATATATATATATATATATATATATATATATATATATATATATATATATATATATATATATATATATATATATATATATATATATATATATATATATATATATATATATATATATATATATATATTTTACTATATATATATATATATATATATATATATATATATTAGGGATGTGCTGAATATTCGGTAAGTATTTTGGCCTATTCGGCCAAAATACAGAATATTCGGTATTCAGCTTTTTGCCGAACTATTCGGGCCGAATATTGAGCTTTATAAACAATAAATTATGTCAACATAAGGGAAAGTTATTTTAATTTAAAATTGAAATTTTAGAAACTTATTTTCCAAAAAAATAAAAAATATAGAAGGAATATTAAAAAGAAAGTGACAGGTTCTCCCCTCTGTGACTGATTTTCCCCCCATTTTATGGTATATATATATATATATTTATATATATATATATATATATATATATATATATATATATATATATATATATATATATATATATATATATATATATATATATATATATATATATATATATATATATATATATATATATATATATATATATATATATATATATTGTTATTAATATAAAATTATAATATAATATTAATATATGATAATAATAATATATACTACTAACTATATATATAAGAAATAATAAAATCTAAATTATCATTATTCTTACTTTTACATTTTAAAAAATATAAAAACTTTATAAAGGAAAATAGTGAAATTGAATTCCCTGGTAAGAACAAATTTCCTGTCCATCTTTCTTCTATTTATCTTAAAAAAAAAAAAAAAAAAAAAAAAAAATTAAAATTATAAACATTTTTTTTATATCTTTACTTAATAGTTTTTCGTGTTGAAAATAATGTTGATAATTTATTTTTTTAGTTAAATTATTATATTTGCATAAATATGCTTTTAAATGAATGTGTACATGTGTCGATCAATTCCACACTGTAATTTAATCATGAAAAATTGTAATATGTGTTTTGTTGATAAGGTAGAGCCTATTCACATTAGTTGATAAGTTAGTCTATATTTTTAATCAGATGAAAAATGACTAAAATGAGATTTTTGAATGATTTATCCTTTCAGTTTCTGAGAAAGAGGATAAAATTGTTATTCTTTTGATCTTTTTATTCTTGTAATAAATGTAATACTGTCAAAGGTCTTCAATATGTCAAGCGCTATTCAAATTCATTCATTTTACTTCAGAGCTTTCCTCACAATGAAGCAAGCGACGCTCTACTAGAGAGTATTAAAAATGAAGAATTAGATCAAAAGGAATCTGTGAAGTTAGAGTTGACAGAGTTGAGAGAATCAGACATGGAATTTATGTTTGATGAAGAGTATGTCAAAAATCATGTCATTAAATCCGAAAATCAAACATTTTTGGGGCAGAAGTCAGATGCTCATCATGGGAAGGTTTGTTAATTCAATTATTATTACTTTTTACTCAGAGTTTGAAACATTATTAAAAAAGTATTTTATTATTATTATTATTTTATTATTATTATTATTATTATTATTATTATTATTATTATTATTATTATTATTATTATTATTATTATTATTATTATTATTATTATTATTATTATTATTATTATTATTATTATTATTATTATTATTATTATTATTATTATTATTATTATTATTATTATTGAATAGTTAGCAAAATACCTATGATGATAGTTTAACCTAAATGCCCTAAATATGAGAAATAGAGCTTAATAACATTAGAATATAGAGCCAGTAAGAAGCCACATGGACCTATCGAGACTGTCCCAGTCAACCTACTAACTAAACATGCTCTCATGCAAATCCACAAAGCACCCTAGGGCTTGTCAAATTTCCTGTAACTAAAATCCACCAATTTTGCTTAGTCAAAAAATGATGTATGATACCCAAACCATCCACATACCTTAATAACTAAGTTATGGTCACACATGCAGTATGATATTAATAACTACTGTAACTAAAAACCAGCCAATTTGGCTTCGTCTAAATATACTATATGATACCCAACCCATCCATATATCTATCCAACTCTTTCTTAAATGTTGCAATCGAGTCACACTCAACAACCTCCTGTGGTAACCCATTCCAAAATTTAACAACCCTATTGCTGAAAGAATGCTTTCTTATATCAGGTTGGCATGCTTTTTTCTTAATTTTCTTGTTATGCCCCCTGGTCTCCCGTCCGTGCTCTACTATGAAGAATTTATTGGTCTCCGTATTATCAATAGATGTAAAAAATTTGTAGACTTGTATCATGTTCCCTCTGAGAAATCGCCTTTCTACAGAAAACATTCCTAACTCCTTCAGCCTCTCCTCATAACTCTTACCCTCAAACCCAGAAATAAAGTATTGTTTGGTAAAGAAGTCATCAAAAAGATTAGTCTATTTTACTAAACAATCTGTATTAAATATGGTGATAAATATCACAACGTTTAAAAGTTGAAAGATTATTATCCACACAGACACATTATGAGCAGTTGTACTTGATTTGTTGTTATGATTTTTATTGTCATTGATAAACTTAATAATTAGCTTTTATACTGTTCTTAATTTAAATTAAGAGTTGAAATGTTAAATAAAAGTCTAAGACTGTAAGCACTCTTGTACATTTTCCTAAATAAAAGAAAGAAAAAATGAAAAACAATTTTAATTTACTTAATATTAACAAATATGAAAACCATTTTTAATTTACTTAATATTAACAAATAATTTCCATAACAATTTCTATTTTTCTGAATTAGTTCACTTATCTTTATACAATTTCTTTCCTTTGGATTCCTCTTCTATTTCTTTCCTTTGAACTCCTCTTCAGTTGTTCACCACCTCCATCTGAAATTGAAGAGAACATAAGACCAATTTGATCATCTTATACTCTTCTCTTTCTTCATCTTTCCTTTTTTTCTTTCTCTTCCAAAGGTTAGTAATGTATTCCAGTGTTTCATTTCCTTTTTATACCCTTTTTTGTTAATACATCAGCTAATTGTAGTTTAGTACTAATTCAGTCTATTTCATCTATTTCTTTTCTTTGCTTCTGATTAAAAGTAGTAGCAGGCAAAAAGTAAACTACAAGAAAAACCTAAATAAACTTACACTATACTACTCTGATGTCGTTTTCTTGAAGCGGTGGTTGTTGTGGTGTTTAAAGTGAAATAATAAACTGAATGCAATTATTACTTGTTAAAAATAGGTTTAATTATACCTAGTAATTAATAATTGAAGAACAATATAATATAAATATATACTAATTTACATCAGTACACAATTGGGCGTTGCGATCGGAAAACCCATATTATATACCTCACGTCAAAAATGCAACCTACTTTATCTTCTAATTTTACCAAACCAAATATTCAAGACATTTCACCATACTTAATTCTTGCTAGCGCTTGACCATAATCTTCACCCACCTATTCTTCTTTCTTCAGACTTCTTTTACTTACTTTTATTCTATTGCTTTTACCATCAAAAGATTTATACCGTACTTTTATTAATACTTAATATTTAATATATACTAACTGAAATAAGATAGAGGGAATTAGAGAAACAAATTAAACAAAACAATTCTAATCTATTCTAGTACCGACTTTGGTCAGTATTCAATAATTAAATAAACTAGAAGTCTATTATAAAAACTCTCAGCCAAATCCAAGATCTTCCGACAAGATGAACACGGTAACAAAAAAGACCTTGATCCTCATGACACGAACATCTATTCCTCCCCAAATACAAATCTGAAAGGCATACAAAAATAATCAGCTTCATTTCTCTTATTGAAGCAATATTAATTCTCAGTCTACGGCTTAACACTCCATTTGATGATTTAAGTTAATCATAAGTATACTATTTACATTAATTTCTTCCCATACTTTTTTTTTTTTTTAATTCATCACGTTTTCTTCAGCCTTTCCCAAACTAAGAGCTTCAGCTTCTATTGTTGATTTAGCAACTCTTTTTGCTACCTTCGATTTCCATAGCAATGGACACTTCTTGTTCACAACATCTTTAATGCTTATCAAATAACCTCTTTGTGAGTTGCCATCTCCTACATTATTGAATGATGCGTCGGCATATATTTCTATCTGTAAATTCTATTCTTTTATTCTATTCAAGCAAATTTTAATCTTTCTCTTCCATTTTCTTTACCGTTTTTATTAACTTCATCATATTGCTTGTCGTACCTTTTTTAAATTTTTTGCTAAAAAAAACTAACTTCCACTGATAGTTCCTGTCTTGTTCGAACCAATTTAATCTACCAACCATTGCTCTGTATTCTGTCACTTTTAAATGCATTTCCCCTTCTTTAAATCTTTATTTCAGGGCTTTCTATTTGTTTCACATTTTGTATTTGATAAAGAAAAATATTTTGTCCTACTTGTTCTACGTTTATCCCAACGGATTTAAATCTTTTTTTGTTCTTCCGAACCTATCTTTATTCTCTTTTAATTTCTTTATTACTACATCAAATTCTTTATCACCTCCATAACAAAAATCATCCGCATGGGAACACATTATTCCTATCAACATTCCATCTTTTCCCTAATAGAAGATAGTAGGTTCTAGCCTACATTTTCTCCACCTAAATCTTGTAATATTTCCGCAATACTATCATACCATGCCCTGGCAGCATCTTTTAATTCATACACTGTCTTCTTTAATTTGCAAACTCCTTCACATTTTGCTTCTCTTGGAGGCTTTAAATACACTTTCCTTTTTATTTGTTTTCCTTGTAAGTATCCCGTTTTTACATCAATAGTTTTACATTCCCATTGTTTACAATTATCGCTAATGTTATTTTTATCACTTCTGCTGAACAATTAGGTGCTTCATTCATGTTTTCTCCTTTGTGTTCTTCGAAACCTCTAGCTACTAAACGCGCTTACTTCTATTTCACCCCTTTCAACTTTACGCCGGGATCTTTCGGCTTAGAGCCTGCCATGAAAAATCTTTGCCATCTTCCACAATTTGCTAGCGGATGCCCTCAAGTTTGTCGCGTGTATATTTGTCAAGTTCAGCAGACATATATAGTATATAATATATATATATAATAAATAATATATATATATATTATATATATATATTTACTATATATATATATATTATATATATATATATATATATATATATAGTTTTCTTTATCTTCATCTTACTCTTTTCCCCAGACTGGGGGTAAGGTTGCGTGACAATGCATCGGAAAAGAAAAGCAGTAGAAGAATATAACAAAAGTCGAAAGGAAAGCCCAGCCTTACCGCATCCTCTGTACCAGTAATTAAGTGAGACCTCGTCGCAGACAGAACATCCACCCTAGAGCTTCACGGACCGCGACGAACCGATCCACTTATGGTAAATCGTCAGTGTAAGGGTTCCATTTCCTTGGCCCAGGTGGGCCACAACCATACCCCCTGCACAAAAAACCCGCCATTCAAGTCTTCTCCTAGATTAATGTACCTTTCTTCTCCGCCTCTGCCAAACGCACATTTCTCTCCTTCAATCATTCGTTTACTGACTCAATCCACTTTTCTTCGGTCTCCCAGCCAGTCCTGTCCAACACAACTCGCCACTTATACATCCGCTAACAACCGACTATCCTTATACTCCTTTCTTCACACCACATCACAACTCTCTAAACGTTCATTCCTCATTCATTTTATCAATTCTTTCTCACACCTAGCACGCCCCCTAAGATTGTCCAATCTATACACATTGAACTTTAGATCTATACTTCTTATTCAGACATAGTCTGCAGCCGGAGAGGGCAGTTTGGGATGGGTTTCCCCGATCTTAAATCTGGCCCTATATTCTTGTGAATGGGCTGGAGGTAGGCCGCAGCCTTAAAGTTTGAGCAGATAGTGCGGCTTGCATAGTTTACTATAGAGAAGCGTTGTTTTTTCGTTTTTGAAATTTGTGGTGGATTTGTTGTTTATTATTTTGTGTGTTCGGTTTGCGAGAATAGTGTGGATGTGTTTGTTTAGAGTTGTATTCTGTGTTTGAGGTGGGACGGAGTTTAAAATTTCTTTGTAATAATTTGCAGTGGAAGATTTAGGAATCTTTGAACGTTGTTTTGTTATGTTAGAGCAGGAATAGGGTATAAGAAAATGACAAGAGTGATGTCCATGATGAATATGGCTCCACTTTCTTTGCATTATTACTATAAAAATAAAAAATGGCTTGCCAATGCAATGAATAAAAGAGTTAATGATATGAAGGTAGCTGCATCAGCTGTTGTAAAAGATTATTATACTCCGATAAATGTGGGAGCCATATGCTTGATGCGTAGTTGAGTATTGTTCAAATGTATTGCTTGTGTCTTTATTGTTATGTCTGAAAGTTTATATTATTTTTTTAAGAATGTTTAGTTTCCTGTTTGCTAATGTATCGGTGTTTTGGATGTCTCTTAGAAAGGTTAAATGGAGTGTCTATAGGTTAAACCTAGTAATTTTTGGTGTTTTGTTTTGTGGTAATAGATTGTGTTTCTAGTAGGATATTCGGGTGAGGGTTGGCTAGATGATATATATATAAATATATATTATATATATTATCATATATATATATTATATATATATATATATAATTTATATATATACATATATATATTATATTATACTCTTAGTATTATATATATATATATATATATATTACAATTCGGCATATCACTCGCAACTCAATTTGTAAGTAATAAAACACCCCTACATGCATTTAACAATTGGCGATTGCAGGCTTATTTGCAATTTTTTCTGTACCATCTTGGCCCCCGGTCTTAAGTATTTTCACCTTGCGCGGTACCCGGTTTGGCCCCAGGCCCGAGTGTAAGCGGAGGAGCAACGGTGTGTACTTGTGGGTAATTAATGAAATATTCACTATATAGGAAGTATCGTCGGACTCATCGTGCTGTGGTGGTCAAACACTTGCACGCATATCTGCTAGGGTCCTGGTTCGATTCCCAGCAGGGTGAATTGCTTTAGGGTGTTTTATGTACTTTATATATATATACTATATATATATATATATATCTATTTATTATAATTACAAATATATAATATATATATATATATATATAATATATTAAAATTAAGTTTTATACATATATTAATAGATATATATTATATATATATATATATATTACCTTAGTGATGGACCGATTATGAAATTTTTGCCGCTGACGATGACGATTACGATTAGAGCAAATTTTGCCGATGACGATGACGATGACGATTTTAATAAAAAAAACTTCTTTTAAAATTTCTATTCTCTCTCTCCTCTCTCTCTGGTGCTTATTATATTATATTATATATTACTATATATATATATATATATATATATATATATATATATATTTATATATAATAGTATATTATATATATAGTATAATTCATATATATATATATATATATATCTCATACTAAGCCTGTAGACAGGAGGGTCATGGGGTTCAACCTCCGAAATTATTTTAGCGATCAAAAATTTTTTTGATTCTTAAGTCTCAATAATAAAAATAATAATAATAATAATAATAATAATAATAAATATAATTAATAAAATAATATAATATAATAATCATAATAATAATGATAATATAATAATAACATTAATAATAATAAAAATAAAAATAAAAATAATAATAATAATAACATAACTATAATATATTAATAATAATATATCAATAATAATAATATAATAATAATACTTAATAATAATAATATAATATATAAATCAACAATAATATCACAATAATAATAATCATAATTAATAATAAATAATAATAATAAATAATAAATAATAAATAATAATGGAATGAATAAATAATTGAATAAATAGTTTAATCAATGAAATGAAAAGTATTTATTAAGGAAATGAGGAGACATATTTGTGGTCCGTAACGATTTCTTAGGCCAAGTGGCTGTTCCTCATACATGTACAAAATATTTAGACCAGGGACCTTTAAATGTAAGGTTTCCAAGTTTGCAGTTGATAGCAAATTGGCTACCTCAGTACGGAATAATGATGGATGTATAAAAGATTTAAAAGATAAGGGAGCTGCTGTAACCGTTGATGGGATGAGCAGGTTCATTTCTCCTTCAACTAAATTTTACTTTCCTCATTCATTCCTTCTAAAACTAAATCTTCTTTCCTCATAATTCATGATCGATCGTGCTTATTCTCTGGCCATTCAAGCTAGAGACAGTGCCTATCGGGTGTGAAAAAATTCTCGTTTCCTATCACTCTCGCTAATTTTACTTCAGCTAGAAATCGTTGCAGGGATATTCTCTTGAACGAGCAAAGCTGGCTTTTCTCATCAAAGAAAGATGCTCTACCCCCCTTCGTCTCTCTACTTAACGAAATTTTTCTCATCTCTACCAACTCTGTAAATCTGCCTTTACCCTCCTCTTATTCGATCTGATCATTGTGTTGCTAATTCTCAACTGAAAAGGCTAATCTCTTCGGCCGCCGTCGTTCAACTAATAATTCTCCTGTCCTCCAATACTAGCACTGTTCCCTCCCTCAGTGTTTGGAATCTCTCACATGTCCAACTATTCCGAAAAAAGGACCATCTCCTGATCCTGTCTAACAATCGCCTTGTAGCTCTCGCTTGTATTCTATCTAGATCTTTGGAAACCTTCTCAACTCACTTCTTCAGATCATCTGGAAACTCCAACTCCGATTGACACACGCGCTCTCTCGTTTGCAACGAAGTCTACTGGCCGATCATACATTCCCTATTTAACCGATTTAATGGGTTTTTCGCTCTGTATGAAACTACGGGAGACTTAGTGTGGCGCTTGCATCTCCCACAGCATTTGACCGAGTTAAGGCACCGCGTCAGCTGCTCTCCAAGCTCCCTCCTTTCCACTTCCCTCTCTCTCTTTGCTAATTTTTCCCCCGCTTTTTCTCGAATCGCTTATATAGATTGGTTTTTAATGGGGCAATTTCTTTTCTGTCAATAGTGTGTTCTCAGGGTTCCTGTCTTAATCTCCTACTTTCAATTCCTACTTTTATTATGATCTTCTTCCCTGCACCTCTAACTCTATCCACTTTTATTCCGATGACAACTCGACCCTTCATTCTTTACTCATATCAATTCTACTCCTCTTTTACTTCTGGAATTGCCTCTTTCGTCTTAATCTTTCGATTTTATTCTCGCTGATGGATAGAAATAACTTTTGTGGAAATTCAATTCTTTAAAAACCCACTTTTACAAATCTCCTTTCCAAAATATCTTCTAACTTTCCTGTCTCTTCGACGGTTCTGTCGTCTCTCCTGTTGACAATATAAAACACATTCCTTGGCATTAACATGAACAAAAAAATGTCCTGGAAAACTCCAACAATCAATCCCCTCCGTTGGCTAGGGCGGCTCAAGAACTGGAAAGTTTTAGACTGTTGAGAACTTTCTTCCCTTTCTCTGTTGCTCACCGCTATACAAAGGTCTCACCCGCCCATGTATGAGTAGCTGACTCTCATATCTGGGGAGAGGGGGGGGGGGCTCTGGTTTCACCCGCTTTTTGGACAGGGTCGGAGTCAACGGCAAAAGGTTTATAAACTTGTTCTGTAGCTTTCGCATATTCCACTTGACCCCTCTATCTTTGCGAAGGCGATGTTGGTGCTTTATCTGCTTTTTCTATAGGTAGCGCAGCGGCAAGTGCTCGAGGATACTTATCACTGCGTACCACACCTTTAACGACGCTTCGTAGGGCAACAATAGGTGCTGTATATCTGCGCATCGAGTATTGTGCTGACATTGGTAACTCCAGGCTAGTTTCCTGTGGTGCTTCCTTCTTTCCCACCACCATCTGTTTTGTGGAATTCTCTCCATCTTCTGTATTTCCTACTGAATTTAATCTCCTCCACTTTAAAGCCTGCGTCTGTTGCCAAATGCGTAATTTGCGCTAGAGGGTGTACTTTTGAGAGTACTACACCCCTTCTTGCCGTGAGTGGTGTGAAAACTGTAAAAAAAATCCTTGAATGGGCAGATATGTGGCATAATGAACTGAATCGCCTATTCCCCCCATCCAAAACATCAATTATTCAAATTATCCAAGAAAATCGTACTCTTTTCAAACATTACCTCAGATGGATCATAATATGTTCGCAACCACACAAATTCTTGACCTTTTTCACAAACTTAAATTCTATCTGTTAGACATTCTAGTACTCAACACACACAAAATCTACATAGCTCTCTACCACAACTCACTCATCAGAATTGCAAATCCTTCTATCCTCCTCTCATTCCTTTCCACAGCAACACAAAACATTTCACACCACACCACTCATTTTCACCGTTTCCTTCATCTTTGTTTCAGTCACAGCGAGAAATTCAAATTTGCCCTTTCTAATACATCAATCACCTCTCTCTTCTCCTCAACATTTATTCTCTGACATTTCATCTACAGATACGATTCAAACATGTTTCGCCGAAGGATCACGAAAGGGCGCTTTACTACGATCACGACTTTCTCCAGAGAATGCATTAGATTCCTGGCAAAGATAAGTGCGTAGTAGGCAGCCCAACGACTAACTACCACCCGTCCCTTAGTCGCCTTCTACGACCACGCAGGACATACGATGTGGGCATATTTTTTTCTCCTACACGTAAATGGAATATAAGGGATAGGTATGTCTGTAAGATTTTGTCTAAAAGGGGGTGTGGATATAAGTATGTGTAAATAATATGTTGTATGGAGGATGAGTGTGGATATGAACGCATAACAGATAGGCGAACCATTAAGGCACTGGAAATGTCATAGACATACCATAAGCCAAAATACGGTAATAGTATATATATATACATGAGAGAAATATATATATATTACTGAGTGTATATTACACACCTAGTAACTCATAGTATAATATATATATACATATATAGGATATATTAATATATAAAATTATTAATTATCTCATTTTATGTGATTATTATTATTATTATTATTATATCGTACTCACTTATTATTATTTATTATTTATTATTGAGTATTAGATTTATTATTATGTATCTGACGATTTTGAATTATTCATCAAGATTCTTAATAATTTGTGTCAATTAATTCGGCCAAAATAAATCGGCTGAAATTTGGCCGATGAGCGATGACGCATGACGATTTAAAAAAAATATCGATTTTTCGACTACTGACGATGACGATGACGATTAAATCGTCCCATACTAATATAGGAGGGAGCACGAGATATATATGCTCGATCTTTCTTTCCTATTCTTGCACCTTCTCGTGCCCAAGATTGGGGTAAGGTGGCTGGTACGTTAACAAGGCATCGGAAAAAGAAAAGCAGTAGGAGAATCTGACGCAAGTCGAAAAGAAGCCCCAGCCTTACCGCCCCCTCTGTACCTTAATTAGTGAAGAGCTCATCACAGACAGACACTCCACCCTAAAGAGCATCAGTGGCGACCGCGACGGACCTCACATGGTAAATCGTCAATGTAACGGTTCATCCCCTGGCCCAGAGGTGGTGCCACAACCAATGCCCCCCATACAAAACCCCGCCATTCTCTCCTATCATGCCCCTTTATTCTCGCCTCTGCCAAACTCCAATTTCTCTCCTTTCAGACATTCGTTCACCGACTCAGTCCACTTATCCTTCTTCGGTCTCCGCTAGCCGGGTCGCTTCCTCAAGCGTACACCTCTAACCACTATCATATCCGCTTTAACCACCCTACTATGCATTCATCCTTTCCACAACCAAACCATCTCAACATACTTCTCTCATTTACCCCTTTACTTTCATTTATTCCTTCACACCACACCACCTCTTAATTACGTTCATTCCTCTTCTTTATAATTCTTTCTCAACACCTTAGCACACCCCTACAGCATTGTCCATCTGAACACATGACTTTAGATCTATACTTCTTATTCCAAGCCATAGTCTCACTACTGCCAACAATAACCAGGTAACAAACATACCCTCTAGTAAGACCCTAGCACACCTCCAAGACTTTAGTCCGCTTGTGCGCATTCACTCTTAAACGAATTTAATTCGCACCACACTCTCTCCGCCATTCACAAATTTCCCTACTACCTCTGCATCGTCCGTTCCCTTCTCATCCCAACATATACCCTAAATATTTAAACTCAGACCTTTGTTCCAGCTGCTCACCAATCTAACATAACTTCACACTGAGGAGTGTCCTCACTCACAACCAATAACCTTACTCTTATCCACGTTGACTTTCAAGCCCCTCCTTTCACACATCCTGCCAAATCTCTCTCATCAATCTCTCAAAATCTCTTCAGATTCGCACACAGAACCAAATCATTCATAAATAATATATTACTATTAAGGGATGTCCGATATCTAAAAAAAATATCGATAAATCGATATATCGATATTTAAAAAAATATCATATCGGCTTCGATATTATCTTCTTAAAACATCGAATATCGATATGTCGATATTTCGATATTTTATAGATCCGAATTATAATTTGAAATATATAATCGCATATATATATATATATATACTATAAAATTATATATAATACTATATATATATAGTATAATATATATATTATACTTACATATTAATTATATATATTATATATATATATCACTACAGATTAGGCGAGACATATTTAACCAAAACAACGTAGCTAACAACTAAAATTGAATACTTTGTTGCGCAACCAGGGGCAAAAATTTCAGTTATGAAAAGTTCAAAATAAATTAAAACTAACATAAAATAAATAAATACAATAAGATAACAAAAGTTCTTAGGGATGCTAGACTGTTTTTTTTATTTTACAATTTCAGATATGATGATGTTAACAGATTTATTTGCATTCTTAAACAATGAAGCAGTTGTTAGGTATTTCACAGTATTACGGTTTAATACTAACGCTACACTATATAATTATATAATACTATATACTATATAATAATATATATATAATATAATATCATACTACTCATATATATATATATATATATCACTATATATATATAATATTAGTAGTATATATATAATATATAATATTATATAAACTTATTCGATCTCCCGTTCCGTGTGGCCGTTAAGTAACTTTGAAGAATATAGCTACAGTATAAGTATATATATATAATATAATATAATATATATATATATATATATATATATGTATATATATATATATATATATATATATATATATATATATATAATATATTATTAATATATATATATATATATAGTAATAGAGAGAGAGGAGAGAGAGAAGAGAGATGCAGAGAGCTGCTTTCGGAGATTATAGCTAGGTGGAGAGAGAGAGAGAGAGAGAGAGAGGCTTTAATTTATAAATATGAAGCAGAAGTATGTTACAGAAGAAAAGTGGTAGAAATGGAAAAAAGGATCTTCACTCCTCAGGTCTTCCAACTTTCAAGTTTCTAACTCCAAGAGGTTGAAGACTGAAGTTGTGCTAGCCAAAGCGCTTGATGTTGGATCTTGATGGACTGGGTGGGTGTTTTTGACTTTTGTGAACGAGTGAAATAAATTAAATAAGAAAATCGCGTTTCACTAGAAAATTAACAATAATCATAAAAATCACCTTTTTTTCGTATTAAAAATGAAAAAATAGCTATTAAGTATTAATGAAGCTAGTAATCTTCAAAATGATTTCTATTTAAGTATAAAAATAAATATTGATTCTAACTACGAAATTAATTTAATTGGATGGTAGACAACTGAAACTTGGACGACTCTGGAAGTCTGGATTTAAGAAAATCTATAAAATTTTAGTATTAAAATGAAAAATATTTAAGAAACTTCGAACTGGATGCCAGACGATTATCATAAGAAAAGCTTTAGTGATGTACCACCAAATACTAACTTTTAGTAATGGCTATTATAAAATCGTTAATATTTTAGTTAATTACATATTTAAGCAAAACAATCGTAACCGCCAGTAGATGAATAAACTGTCGACTGCGGTATGTTAACTGTAAACCATCTCACAGGAGTCCTGTTCCGGTATCAGATTTCTGCAATGATTATCTTCGTCAACACTGACACTGAACACACTCCACAGTGCTACACGTAAATAGGATCAGGCTGGTCCGAGTGGACTGCAAAAGTTCTGCACTGAATAACTGAATATGTGATTAGTGAATACTCAAAGACAAATTTGAGACTATGTGGGGTATGTGCCATTCGATCCCCCCTCCTCCCTAGCTTTTGGATACCGAAAAACGAAAATCTAATAAACCCAATTTTTTCCGGTTTATTTCTATACACGACATTGCGGGGCGGACGAAGAACGAAATATGGGGAAAAAAGAGTTTCATAACTTCAGGTTGTCGGAGAGGGGATAAGATTTTTTATTTTTTCAAAAGCTTAAAAAATTTTTTTTTGAAAAGAATAATCGGATTTCGATATTAAGAAAAAATATGCGAAAATTTCGATATATCGCCTAAGAAAATAACGCCCGCAAAAATATCGATATATCGAAGTATCGATATTTCGATACATCGATATTTTTTGGCCATCCCTAATATATATATTATATATTATATATATTTATACTATATTATATAATATCTATATATATAATATATATATATATATTATATACGTTATATGCGTAATATATAAGCTATAATATATATACTATATTATATATATATATATTTACTTATATATATATATATACTATATATATAATTATATATATAATATATATATAACTTCATTATAAGCTTATAATCTTTCGGTATATATCTTTCTTTCTTCTTCACCTTCCTCTTTGCCCCAAGATGGGGGGTAAGGTGCTGTACAAGCATCGGAATGGAAAATAAAGCAGTAGGAGTAACCATGACAAAACGTCGAAAAAGAAAGCCCAGCCTTACCGCCCCACTACCTGTACCATAATTAGTAAGAGCTCGTCACAGACAGAAAATCACCCTAGAGCATCATGGGACCCCGACGGACCCCCTCACTATGGGTAAATCGTCAATGTAAGGGTTCATCCCCTGGCCCAGGTGGGCCACAACCATGCCCCATACAAACCCCGCCATTCTCTCCTCCTA
This sequence comes from Trachelipus rathkii, assembly GCA_015478945.1. Taxonomy (NCBI): domain Eukaryota; kingdom Metazoa; phylum Arthropoda; class Malacostraca; order Isopoda; family Trachelipodidae; genus Trachelipus; species Trachelipus rathkii. The sequence continues at coordinate 33,913 of JABUQX010058493.1, forward strand.
CCATGCACCTTTATTCTCGCCTCTGCCAAATCAATATTTCTCTCCTTCAGACATTCGTTCACCGACTCAATCCACTTTCCTCTTCGGTCTCTACCAGCCGGTCGGTTCCCACACCCTCCTCCACTATACATTCCGCCTTAACCACCGGCTATCATTGCATCCTTTCCCATGACCAAAACCATCTCAACATACTTTCATTTATTCTCTCATTTACCCCTTTACTCACACCACACAACTCCTAATACGTTCATTCTCACTTAATTAATTCTTTTCAACACCTAGCATGCCCCTAAGATTGTCCATCTTGAACACATTGAACTTTAGATCTATACTTCTTAATTCCAGACCATAGTCTCACTACCAACATAACACAGGTAACAACATACCCTCATGTAAGACTCTAGCGCACCAGACTTAGTCCTTTACATTCACCAAACGATTAAATTGCACCAGCAACCTTTCTGCCATTCACAACTTTCCTACTAACAACTCTGCTATCCGTTCCCTTCTCATCCAAACATACTCCTAAATAATTTAAACTCAGACACTTGCTCCAGCATTGCCTCATCATCTAACATAACTTTCACACTGAGGACTGTCCTCACTCACACACAAAACCTTCTCTTATCTACGTTTACTTTCAAACCCCTCCTTTTACATACCCTGGCCAATCTCTCTACCAATCATCTCAAACTCATCTCAGCATTCGCACACAAAAACCAATCATCGCATAAAAATAGGTTAGGGCACCCTCCACTCCTTCCATTCTCCATCATTACTATACACACCTTTCTCTGCCATCCCCACCTCGAATTCTTTTATAACCCATCCATATACACATGAATAACCAAGGAGACATAACATCACTGCCTCACTCTCCGCTATTAATTAATCCTAAACCAATCACCATTGGCACCATTTAATTCTACACACGCTTCACTATCGTCAAATACATACTTTTGATTCCATTCAGAAGCCTACCACCCAACACATATATCACTAATACCCTGCCATAAAACCTCCCTATTTAAACTCTATCATCCGCCTGTTGTAAATCCATAAAACCTAGATATAATTTATTCTTCTTCCCCCTCATTTTCTCAAATCATTTGTTTTCAATGTAAAGTTTGATCCACACATCCTCTAGCAACTTCCTGAAACGCACCTATGTTCTTCACCAACCTCCCTCAGTCACTCGAACGCACTCTTTCAACCAAAATACCAGCATATACCATTCCCTACAACACTCTAAGTAAACTTATTCCACCTATAATTCTACAATTCCTTTTCTCCTTAACCCTTATAGATAAGGGTACTATTACCGCTCTCCTCAATCCCTTGGAAACTATACCTCCATAAACGCTTTATTACACAAGTTCCAAAATCCACTCACTCACCATCTCGCCTCCGCTTCTCTGATCATTTCACTAGTAATTTTCTATCTATACCTGCAGATTTACCATTCCTTCAAAACTTTCTCACTCTGAACCCATTACCCTCCTCCTTAACTAATAACCTGCATCCCCAAAATAACCTTATCCTTACTTGCACCGTCAAAACCACACACTATTCAACTAAACACCTCATCGTTACTCGTTAATAATCTGTGCAGATTTTCGAAGCTGTTTCTTTCCACATCCCCGTCACTCCATTTCCAATCCAAGTTACAAAAAGCACCATCCCTATTCATTATATAGTATAACCTATATTAAAGCTACTGTATATATGGTATATATACATATATATAATTATTTATTTGATATAATATAGTATATTATATGTTTCTAATAATTACTAGTAATGTCATTTATAATATAATATAGTTATATATAGTGATTCTAGTTGATAATTTTATAGATTTCTTATATACGTATATAATTGAGTTAGTATAATATATGTATTATAGGTTGTATTCATTATTATTTATGTTGTCATATATATGTTATTATATACTCATATATATATATATCATATATTACTATATATATATATCATATATATATACTATATATATATATATATATATCAGTTTATATATATATATATATATATATATATATATATATAATACTATTATATAATCTATATATATATATATTTTATATTATATATATATATATATATATTTATATTTTATATATTTATATATAAATATATATATATTATTATATATATATATATATAATATATATATATATATTAAATATATATTATATATATATTATTATATATATTATATATATATATATATATAATATATATAATATATATAATATATTAATATATTATGGAAATCTACAAAAGGATTGGCTAGTGTATGCATCCACTTTTTGTTCAATAATTTTGTTAATAAAAATAATAACTATAATAATTAAATAAAAAAATAATTTTCCAGTTACACCTTGTAAAAATTTTATATTCCCTGTTGTGAAAATGTTAAAAAAAATTTTTATATGTAAGGTTAATTAGACATTTATAATTATTTAAATTTTAAAGTTTTTTACATATTTTAATTTTTTTTATTCATTGTTTGGGTACAGAACCTACTTAGGCGGTGCTGGTGAAGTAGAAAAATTTCCAACATTGAAAAAGTACTTTAAGAAACGCAAACCCTCAAACGTCAGGAACACGTGATCAA